>QFEA01002982.1:18782-36437 GCA_003315975.1 Lactifluus echinatus
CCTCAACCAGAGCACGGTCATCGTAAACAAGAAACTTGTGGAGGTCCGTCCTTTGTACGCTCTCGAGACCTTTGTATGTCCTCAGCTTCGAGAGTGCTGCCTCTGCCTCGTTGTCGTCCTCTACCGATGTCACTGTAGTGTCGAAACCTCGCTCCATATCAGAGAGGAAATTGAGCCTCCAGATGAACTCGAAAAGCGTATCGCGTTGAGTTGTCCAATCAAATAGCTCGGTGTATATTACACCACTACGATCCCATCGTAGAAGGCGGCCAGTGTGCCCAAAAAGGACAACCGAAAACGAAAAGACCCGTAATCGAGACTGATGAAGCGCTGATGCGTAACCGACCAACTGGTCACATATTCGGTAAGCGGGTATTGTCCACTCGATGTGACTTTCCAGGTCTTCATCCTCCTCGTCCTCTATCTTCATCTGCTCAAGGTCGTAAACGAGGTTGTCAAGATGGTCCCAACTCTCAATCCAAAAGTCAATTCCATTCCAACTCGGAGGCCTCTGTGTCTCAGAGTGGGCCGCACAGGAATCATCGAAAGGAGTAGCATGTGAACAAACGGAGATACTGGGTCTCAGACGGAATGGAGGGTCTTGTCGATAGGACGTGTTAATAAATTTCAGATGTGGACAAAGACCAGCTGCCTCGATTGCACGGATCTGAGATAGACATGAGTAAACACATAATCATGGTTTAGAATACAGGAATGACAAATTCGTCTTCATTCTGTGGAACAGATGAATGAGCAAAATGAAATTCATTCCTCGGTCGTTCATTGCCAGTGGGCGCTTCAGGGAGAAAGTCTAATAAGAATTGGTTTACGGGCATTGGCCCAACAAAATTTTCGGATTCTTCTATGCCCATTTCTGTATCGTGTTAGGTTCTTAGTGAAGCGGCGATTTGCGAAGAGGATTCGATAGAAGCAAACAAATTACTCATGGTCAGTTTAAATAGGTAATCCAGGGATCTATGCTCTATGTCACAATAATAGATCAACTTGTGTGGCCATGCATGTGGATGGGGTATACTGTCAGATGTGGTAGAGTACTTGTCTTTTTTCCTGCGTTGATCACGTTCGAATATTTCATCACGTGATCACAGTTTCATGTCACACCACTCACCACTCACCACTCACCACTCACCACTCAAGACGACAACTGCATGGGATTTGGACATGATTCAGGTTCTCTTCCTTCTTGTGGCTATGCAGTGGGTTTCTCCACTGCTTCCATTTCGCCAACGTTATGTGGATGCTGCTAGCATATTCGACCGGCGCTTATACAAACGTATATCTAACACACTTCTGCCGATCGCCCTGCGCATAGTAAATTTCTGCCTTTAGTATTTAGTACGCCACAAGATTTCTCAGATACAGCTCAAAATATGACAATTGTGAGGGCACTTGTTATCCATTCTTATACGTTCTCTGCGAACCCCATCCACAAATTGCGTTCCTCGTCGACGATTTTATTTTATTTTCTGACCTTGTCCCTGTTCTTCGACCTACTCACTAAATCAAACACAAAGTATTATGATCGAACGCATTGTCCACACATTAAGTGTTTCGAACTAATCGATCGTAAGTTACATCTGACCTCGGAATACAGCATGACGGACAGACTAGACAATTGTAATGCGGCACTCGCCTAGGAAAACAGCACCAACCATATCACAACCCACACTCATTGTGGCGTTTACTACTACCACAGGCAGAATAAAGTTCCACTCCGAGCACATGACCTTAGGCTATGACGATGCACTGATTCCTCTGTCATCTTTATATTGGTAGAAGTTGGAGGAACACGAATTCTCTGCATCGCAAGAGTATTCCTCGACGGTTCAGTCGAACTTGATTGGGTTAGCCCTCTACGTCTCTGGTTGTAAGTCATTCCGTCGTCACAACCTCCAGCTTTGCGCTTTCGATGGTCCCTGCTCGACAACGGATCCAGACAAAGCTCGGTCTTGTGCAGGCTCCCATCGTCGTCCACATCCCACTTCGACGCCAAGTGTTTATTTATGATAGCCAAGACCCACTAGGAAGAGTGGAGCTTCCCCCGAGCTTCCCTGACTCGTGGATCTTGCTCCCGTTTGGCTGCCGCCGACTAAAAACGTAAAATCAGACTAGGATGGTCCAGTATGTGATGATAAAGGTTCAGCAAAAGAGAGCGCAGTGTCTCGAGGTATATCTCTGCACGGAGTGTCGACGAGATAGGAAGGAGTTTGTGGAGTTAAGGTAGCCGCGTCAGGCCAACTTAAACCGTCCCGCCTCGGACAATGCCATCACGTTCGGGCTCGGGCTCGGTTTGTTCACCGAAGACATGTTGCGTATGTTTCGAAAGGTCCAAATCGCCAATGTTTTTGCATTTGATGATTTGATATAAAAGCACCCCAAAAACGATTCCAAATCGTCCGAGACTCCATGTGGTGCAAAGCAAGGTTTCATTAATCGTTCTATTAATATGAACTGCCAAGTCCCCTGATATCGATTTCGTCGAATTTATGGTGCGCTGTAGGTAGCGATAGGATAACTCACTGTGCGTGGATGTTGACGGGATGACTCATCTCTAAGTCCCTTTGGCAGATACCAGTCTATCAACATTCCGGAACCATCCCCGCAGATCAGGATGTTTACTGTGCTTATATCCCGCTGTAAAATCCCGACCTTCTCGTATGCCATTGTACGAGCTAATCCCGAACATTGAATATCAATCTAGCTAAAATGGAACCGCGATGATAAAACTCACCTACGATAGCGTCGCGAATGACTTTACATAGTTGCTTTGCATCTCGCATCGCACAATATGTTACATTACATCACAACGGACGCTCTTAAGTACAAAGCCAGAACTTGTTATTAGCGCTCTGTACATATTAAGTGAATCGATATCAAATTAATCGTAGGTTACATCCAGCCCTAGCATACAATGCGATGGATAGGCTCGACGATATTTTTAATGCGTGCGTAGGAGACCCAGCAAGTATCAACATCACAACCCACCCCGATGATGGAGTTTACTCCTGACAGAAGATGAAGTTCCACTACGTGAGCACGTCCTAAAGTTATGACGCTGCACCGATTTCTCTGCCATCGTTATATCAAAGGAAGGTGCACGAATACCCTGCATCGCAAGGCTATTCCCCGATGGCTCAGTTGAACCAGGTGGGGATAGCACCTTACGCCTCTGATTGAAAGTCATGCCATCGTCAATACATCCAGCTTTGCGCTTCCGACGGATCCTGCTCGCCGACGGATCCGGACGAAACTCGGTCTTGTATAGGCTACCATCGTCATCCACGTCCCATTTGGAGGCCAGGTGTCTATTTATGAGATTCAGTAACCACTCAGAGGAACGGAGCTTCTCCCGAGCTTCCCTGACTCGTGGATCTTGCTCCCGTTTGGCTGCTGCCCACTGAAAACGTGAAATCAGACTAGGGTGATCCGGTACGTCATGATACAGGTTTAGGAAAAGAGAGCGCAGTGCCTCGAGGATATCTCTGCACGGAGTGTCGACGAAGTAGGAAATAGTTGTGGAATTAAGGCAGCCGCCCCCCAGGCAGGCCAACTTTCCCTTCCCGCCTCGGACAATGCAGTCACGATCAAGCTCGGTATGCTGATCGAAGACATCTTGCATATCCTTCGAAATGTCCAAATTGAGAACGTTTCTGCATTTGGTGATTTCATATAATAGCACCCAAAAAAACGATTCCAGATCATCCGAGATTTCGTGTGGCGTGAAGCGAGGTTCCATTAATCGTCCAATTGATATGAATTGCCACGTCCCCTGATGTCATTCAAATTGAACTTATGATGTTCTGCAGCTAGCGATGGGATAACGTACCGTGCGTGAATGTTGACGGTGTGAATCATCCACCTCCTTCAACACCTTCTTTGATAGATCCCAGTCTATCAACATTCCGGAACCGTCCTCTCTAATCAGGATGTTTGCTGCGCTTATATCCCGATGTAAAATTCGGGTCTTCTCGTACGCCTCCGTATGAGCTGTTGCTGTCATTAATCCTGGCAAAAGTGTAAGGCAACGCCAACCCTCACCTACGATAGCATCTCGAATAACTTCACATAGTTGCTTTGTCGATTTGAACGTGTTCAATGGTTGTCCAAGGGTATCCAGCACCAGTCGGTAATGCACGTACGGATCAACGCGCGGTTGACCGGGACACCATTCATGTCCAAGTATGCCACCCTTCGCGTAGTCTTGTGTCTTCGTCCTTTGAACATCCGAAGAAACACCATTTGCATATTGCGGTGACAAAGGAACATCGCTCGCAAAACCCAATGATGCTATGTTTGGCACCTCCGCGTCGTGCAGCTCACGATACACGTCACCCTCCTTCTGGATTCCTGGACAATCTGTCCGCCAGAAGTCTTTCAGATAGACAAGGTTTGTGCTGGTGACATCATAAGCGATGTATCCGAAAGTGCAACGACCGAAAAGTGCCTCGGTAGGCCATATTGCACTTGGTGTTATGTAAGACCTCGGTGTGTAAGACCTCGGTGGCTCATTCGCAGCCCGGGCAAGATCGTCGTAAACAAGAAACTTGTGAAGGTCCATCCTTTGCACATTCTCAAGACCTTTGTATGTCTTCAGCTTCGAAAGTGCTGCCTCTGCCTCGTTGTCGTCCTCTACCGATGTCACTGTAGTGTCGAAACCTCGCTCCATATCAGAGAGGAAATTGAGCCTCCAGATGAACTCGAAAAGCGTATCGTGTTGAGTTGTCCAATCAAATAACTCGGTGTATATTACACCGCTACGATCCCATCGTAGAAGGCGGCCAGTGTGTTCAAAGAGGACGACAGAAAACGAAAAGACACGCAATCGAGACCGATGAAGTGCTGATGCGTAACCAACCAACTGGTCACATATTCGGTAAGCGGGTATTGTCCACTCGATGTGACTTTCCAGGTCTTCATCCTCCTCGTCCTCTATCTTCATTTGCTCAAGGTCGTAAAAGAGGTTGTCAAGATGGTCCCAACTCTCGATCCAAAAGTCAATTTCATTCCAACTCGGAGACCTCCGTGTCTCAGAGTGGACCGCACGGGAATCATCGATAGGAGCATCATGTGAACAAACGGAGATACTGGGTCTCGGACGGAATGAAGGGTCTTGTCGATGGACCGTGTTAATAAATTTCAGATGTGGACAAAGACCAGCTGCCTCGATTGCACGGATCTGAGATAGACGTGAGTAAACACATAAATCATGGTTTAGAATACGGGAACAACAAATTCGTCTTCATTCTGTGGAACAGATGAATGAGCAAAATGAAATTCATTCCCCGGTCGTTCATTGCCAGTGGGTGCTTCAGGAAGAAACTCTGATAAGAATTGGTTTACGGGCATTGGCCCAACAAAATTTTCGGATTCTTCTATGCCCATTTCTGTATCGTGTTAGGTTCTTAGTGAAGCAGCGATTTGTGAAGAGGATTCGATAGAAGCAAACGAATTACTCATATAAGTAATCCAGGTGTCTATGCTCTATACCACAATAATAGATCAACTCGTGTGGCCATGCATGTGGTATACTCGTCAGATGTGGTAGAGTGGAAATGTCGCGTTTTCCGCGTGTTTTCCTTGCTTCAAATTACAATCACGTGCTCACGCTTTCATGCACGTCACATATCACTCAAGACGACAACAGACAACAGCATGGGATTTGGACGATGACTTACCCTTATTACAACATTTCTCAGGTTCTCTTCCTTCTTGTGGCTATGCAGTGGGGTTTCTCCACTGCGCCCATTTCGCCAACGTTATGTGGGCGCTGCTAGCGAATTCGACCGGCGCTTATACAACGTGTATATCACGATATCTAACACGCCTCTGCCGATCGCCCTGCGCATAGTAAATTTCTGCCTTTAATATTTAGTACGTCACAAGATTTCTCAGATACAGCTCAAAAATATGACAAATGTGAGGGCACTTGTTATTCATTCTTATACGTATAATTGCTTTGCATCTTGCAAAACATGTTACATTACATCACAACGGACACTCTTAGACACAATAGGTGAACTTGTTATTAGCGTTCCATACACATTAAGTGTTTCGATATCTAATCAATAGTAGGTTACATCATGTACAGAGACCAAACCGACAGCATGTACACAGACACGAAGTGCTACGTGCATGCGGGCCGGTCTGCACCCAGAGGCGCACAATAATCGATTAAAAAATAAGTAGGTTACATCCAGCCCTAGAGTATAATGTGATGGACAGGCTCGACAATGTTATATTTGTATGAGATGCACACCTAGGAGACCCAGCAAGTATCAAAATCACAATCCACCTCCATGACGGAGTTTACTCCTGGCAGAAGATGAAGTACCACTACGTGAACGCGTCCTAAAGTTATAACGCTGCACCGGCTTCTCTGCCATCATTATATCAAAGGAAGGTGCACGAATACCCTGCATCGCAAGGCTATTCCCCGATGGCTCAGTTGAACCAGGTGGGGATTGCATCTTACGCCGCTGATTGAATGTCATTCCATCGTCAATACACCCAGCTTTGCGCTTTCGACGGTTCCTGCTCGCCGACAGATCCGGACAAAACTCGGTCTTGTCTAGGCTACCATCGTCGTCCACGTCCCATTTGGAGGCCAGGTGTCTATTTATGAGATTCAATACCCACTCTGAAGAACGGAGCTTCTCCCGAGCTTCCCTGACTCGTGGACTTTGCTCCCGTTTCGCTTGTATCTTCGCCTGAGTATTCGGCCTCAATCCAACCCTATTAGGCATATAGAGGTATAAATCATAGAAGAGCGAGCGCAGTTCTTCGAGTATGTCTCCACAGGGTGTTTGAACAAAATCACAGATAATTGCAGAACCAAGAGGGACACCCCCCAGGCAGCCCAACTTCCCCGACCCACCTCGGACAATGCCCTCACGATCGAGCTCGGTATGCTCATCGAAGACATCTCGCATATCCTTTGAGAGGTCCAAATTGATAACGTTCCTGCATTTGATGATTTCATATAAAAGCACCCAAAAAAACGATTCCAGATCATCCGAGATTTCGTGTGGCGTGAAGCGAGGTTCCATTAATCGTCCAATTGATATGAATTGCCACGTCCCCTGATATCGTTTGAATTGGATTTATGATTCACAGTAGCTAGCAATGGGATAACCCACCGTGCGTGAATGTTGACGCGGTGACTCATCCACCTCCTTCAACACCTTCTTTGACAGATCCCAGTCTATCAACATTCCAGAACCATCCTCGCAGATCAGGATGTTTGCTGCGCTTATATCCCGATGTAAAATTCGGGTCTTCTCGTACGCTTCCGTATGAGCTGTCGCTGTCATTAATCCTCGCTAAGGTGTAAGGCAACGCCAATGCTCACCTACGATAGCGTCTCGAATAACTTCACATAGTTGCTTTGTCGACTTGAACGTGTTTAATGGTTGCCCAAGGGTATCCAGCACCAGTCGGTAATGCACGTACGGATCAACGCGCGGTTGACCGGGACACCATTCATGTCCAAGTATGCCGCCCTTCATATAGTCTTGTGTCCTCGTCCTTTGCACATTCGAAGAAACACCATTTGCATATTGCGGTGACAAAGGAACATCGCCCGCAAAACCCAATGATGCTATGTTGGGCACCTTCGCATCGTGCAACTCACGATACACGTCACCCTCCTTCTGGATCCCTGGGTAATCTGTCCGCCAGAAGTCTTTCAGATAGACAAGGTTTGTGCTGGCGACATCATAAGCGATGTATCCGAAGGTGCAACGACCGAAAAGTGCCTCGGTAGGCCATATTGCACTTGGTGTTATGTAAGACCTCGGTGGCTCATTCGCAGCCCGGGCAAGATCATCGTAGACAAGAAACTTGTGAAGGTCCATTCTTTGCACATTCTCAAGACCTTTGTATGTCTTCAGCTTCGAGAGTGCTGACTCTGCCTCGTCGTCGTCCTCTACCGATGTCACTGTGGTGTCGAAACCTCGCTCCATATCAGAGAGGAAATTGAGCCTCCAGATGAACTCGAAAAGCGTATCGCGTTGGATTGTCCAGTTGAATGGTTCGGTATACACTGCACCAGTGCGATCCCATCGTAGCAGGCGGCCAGTGTGTCCAAAGAGGACGATAGAAAACGAAAAGAAGCGAAACTGAGATTGATGAAGGGCAGATGCGTAAGCGAGCAACTGGCCACATATTCGATATGCCCTTTTCGTCCACTCGATGTGACTTTCCAGGTCTCCATCCTCCTCATCCTCCTTCTTCATTTGCTCAAGGTCTCGGAAGATATCGTCCTTATGGTTCTTGTTCTCGACCCACAGATCAATTGACCTCCAATTCAGTGGTTTCTGGCTAGCCGGGTCGGACGTCTCGGTATGGGAATAAATTGAGATGTCGGGTTTCAAACGAAATGGGCCATCCTGTTTAGATGTTGTATTGACGAGCCTTAATTTTGGGCAAAGATCGGACGACTCCAGTGCGCGAATCTGGGATGTGTGTAAGCACATTGCCATGTCTGGTTGGTAGAAGGACCCACGAATTCGTCTTCCTTCTCTGAAACAGATTCATGAGGGAAAACAAACTGTTTCCTCGGTCGATTTTTGGGTGCTTTCGGGACGAAATCCGATAAGAATAGGTCTAAGGGCATTGGCCCGACAAACTTCTCGCATGCATCTACAGTCATTTCTTTATAGCGTGTAGAGGCCTTTTGCTGAGGAGTAGAGGTATGGGATTGACTTCCGGAGAGATCTCGCTTCAAAGGGGTTGTCTGAGATAATATCCTCCAGGAATGAGACTTGGGTGGGGTGCTGGGATTAAGCATATTGTGAGACCAGGATTTGTGGCGAGGATGATTGAAGATAGGAATCACTCACGGCTGGCTTTAATAGGTCCCCCGCCACAATCTGATAGGATAGAACTCTTCCTCGTGTGGCAGAGCAATTGTCCACGATACAGTTTGCACAGCCTGGATTTGTGGCTCAAGTGTGCGACTGACTGATTCAAGTCGCGCAACGCGACGCGCGAGTTGACTGTAAGCGGGGCACGCGTTTGATCACGTGCAGTGATGGATTGCACCTCACTCGTCACTCGTCACTCGTCCTTCTCTTATCCTTTCTCGGCGGGGGGATAGGTAAATTTTATGACAAAAGATAGTTAAATCGGTATTTTTGTCATTAATGCTGCCATTTTTTATTCTTTCAGCAATGGCCGCAAAACATTTGGGCACTTGGCCTTCTCGGTACAAGCGCTGCCAGCGGGCTCGAGGCATAAATGCCAGTCTAACTAACGCCTCCGCGGATCCGCTTATCGGTCTGCATCTGTGTATATGGTGATATTGGTGGATCTCGTCGCCCTTCATTCTGAGCCACACCGTTATCGGCTTGTCTTATGTTACAGCTTGTAGGCACTATATCACACCATCTTATATTTGTGCTTTATGCATACAAGGTCAGGTAAAAATGCGAACACCACGTATCCCGTTCTGTAATTCAAGCACCATCAACTACCCCATCAATTGCGGAAACAAACAATGGGTCGGACTCGGACCGAAATGTTTCCGATTCCGGGTACAGCCACGTGTTAACGTAAAAGTGGTTTCTTTGATCTTTGACCCGTAGATCTATCGCCAGCTGAGCTGTTGAGACATTCACCGGTCAGTCCCGTGTTATTAAGTGCCACTGTCTCGTCTACATCCAACGTGCGCACGCGTAAACCGAGTATCATCGCTGCCTTTTTACCAAAAGAGAGAGTTTGACTTGTTGCATATATGACGAGGGACTCTAGGGCGGTATCAGGGTGTTCACTCATATACTTGCTACGAGCAGTAACGATGGCAGTAAGGCCCGAGTCAGACGCAGTAGTCTAGGAAGACAAGGAGCGGAAAAGCACGTAGCTTAGGTTCATGTTCGTACAGAAGTCAAATGATGTCTGACCTGAATAACGCCACCACCGACCCCATTCGCGTTCCAGAAGTCGCCGTGCAGCCCAAACATTTTGGCTGCCCATCCATGACCACGGTCTCTAGCTCGGTGCATGCAGAACTTGAGAACCACTGCAGGCAGTATTGTGGTCATTCCGGCTGTCTAATCCAATGCGTTTCGACTTACATTAAAGCCAGGATTTGCAGTACTCGAACAAAGCAAATCGGCGAGCGTGCCCTCAAACGTGCTAGACGCCGGAAAGTATGCAAAAAAGTATGGGTGTTGTCAGTGCGTCAAGCCTAGGATCCCCAGTTGGCCTCACAAAGTAAATGGTACGTAGTGAAAAAGAATAAAAGCGCACCAGGAATGATGATCCTTTGGTAATCGTCCATAATAGATGACCAGTCTTGTCCCTTCTGCGGTGCTGAATCTGAAGTGAAAAGCATTTTTTTTTCAAATCCTTCTACTGTTCAAACATAAACATACCTGGAACTAACTGACAGAGATACCCCGGTTTGACTTGGGCAACCACGGGCTTCTCGCGAAGTGATTGATAATAGTCATATATTCGATCAATAACCCGCCTTTCTGAATCTGAAATCATATCGATATAAGAGTGGAACCAGTCATATGGCACGAGAACTGACTGCTCTATGTCCATCTTTAATTATAATATAAAGGGGATCAGTGTGGAGGACAAAAAATGTCACGAGTTGCCAGTACCGTGGAAATGTTATCATGTCTGGTTAGGATAGCCCTAGCCGACATAAGCCAATGGCCGCATCCTAGGACTGTACTGTACTATCGCCGTTCGCATACAGCCGGGACTGGATTCAGTTGGTGTCCTTTTCCTTTTCTTGAAGACGCGCGCACCATTACGTGAGCGACGTCCAAAGTCCCTTCTTTCAACTTCTCAATGACTCTGCTTTTACAGCCAGGATGCCTTTTCATCACGGCCCTTCACTGGTAGAAGATTCCGAATTCATACGGAATAGGTCTGCCTTCCTTTGTGGACAAAGATCGATTATTGCTTCTCCTAGCTCCTCCGTCAAACTTCCGGAATAAATTGCGTCTCTTCTTCTTCTGCCGCAGCATAAGGAAAATTATTTCAATAGAACACTGATGTCATTCCTGCATCATCAGCGTATTCTTATCCTGTGTAGATCTTATACTCGTATAAACTCTGAAAGTATGGGCGGCGAAATCCGCGGTAACCTGACCCTCCAATCGGGCTCTTCCGAGTCTCCGGCGGCTACCCCGCCGTATGGCCATTCGATCTCCGGCTTGTCATGGCCACCCCAACTTCCTTTTCCAAACGGTCCCAACTCAAATCGGGTTGAAGTGGGAGGTTTCAACACGCTCTCAGGCCTACAAGTCTGGTCACAGGACTTCGGGCGAGCCAATTCCATAGCTGTTATCCTATTGCAGTGGTAAGGCCGTCATCAAAGCTAGGCCAGGGAAATCTATGGACTCCCGTAAGACATTACGTTCCTATTTATCGTAGCCGAAGCAATGGGCATCTAGGTTCACTGGCACATGCTGCGGCGACTACATTCTGACGTCTGACCTGGGCACAAACGGACTTTTGAAGCGTTCAATAAGTGACCAATTATACGCTATACGCGAAACCCCTCTCCTGGCTGGACACCGCTGATACGCTAGAATGCGCGACACACACTTTTGACCTTGATGCTCCTGCGCGTGTGAATGACATAAACGACTCAAGCTCTATTCTGTGTTTGAGGCTTGAAGATGGAACAGCCGTTAGCAATATGAAACCAGTCATTAGTTGGTTGAGCAGTATAAGTTCCACCGTGACACCGTGTCCTGCGATGCCATCTGAGGCAAGGTATGTGTCGCTTCTGTCAATTGAACAGCTCCCAACCTTCAACAATATGATATGTCGCAAGTGGGAGTGTTCAACTTCAACACTGGCATTCTCCTGACCCGTCGATTAGTGTGATGTGATGTTTAGAGACTCTGCCCACAGTTTACGAATCATTCTATTGTATGGGTATCCGTATCTTTGTAGAAACAGCGTTTGCTCAGACTGAGTGTGTAGTTATCCGAATCCGACGGGCCACTTTAGATTTGTGGTTAGACTGGACGGGAGTTACGCGGTCACGTGATGATAAAGCCGCTCGAACAACTGACCCTGAACATGTCTGGTCTGTATAGCACTGCACAGTCGTCGTGCTGAGTGACCTGCTCGCGTTCGAGTTTAGTCCAGGGAAGAGATTTTGGTGCAACACGGCTACCATACTCTTCGGTTCTATCATATCGTTCGAGGACCCAATCCATGACCACTGGCAGAAAAGTGCTCTCGTACAGATACGTCCAAGGGACATCGTCGGCACCATCTCTTTACGATGACGATTACCAGGACGACGACGACGACAATTATGAAGATTACAGTGCCGAAGAACCTCGGACCTCCTCTCCGAAACTCTCCCCATTAGGGGGCTCTAAGACACTCCAGTATGCGTTGGCCTCCTCGTCTTCCCAGTCTCCTGGCATCCCCACCTTTGATACCATCACTGAAGCTGTCAATCAACTTCAAAGCCGCTACTCTTCCACACCGACCTCTGTACACAATGCCGCACCATCTCAATCAAGTATGGGCACATCCCTTCCATCCTACGAACGACCACCGTCGAGTGCGTCGAGTGCGTCTTCTTACACTGTAGCGACGGACTACGCCGCTCCTACTAAGCTCATGAGAGGCAGTCAATTTCAGACTGCTGTCCGCCCATTGTCGCAGCAGCCTCCATCTCTCCCAACCATTGACTCAGGCGAACCCCTCCAATTGGAAACCCTTCATCCCAACGTTAATAACGACGACCCCTTTTCAGATGGCTCCCAATATGGGCATCAAGCCATCCTGTCATACCCGCAGGTACTTCAGCGCCATTCCATGGGACCATTTGCCGGCCATGATGAGACCGGAAGCCTCAATTCGGCGGAAGAGGTGCATCATCCTTCACGTCCACCATCTCAGCTCTCCGCTTCCAGTGCGCAAAGTGGAGGTTCTTATAATAGAGGACTGCCCTCTGTTGGTAGTGCCACCCCAACTCCACGACGGAAATTGCACGTGCCTGGTTCATCTCAAGATAGCATGGCCAAGTCTACTGTGGGTTTGGTATCAAGGCCTAACCCACCTCAAGAACCTCAACACAATCAATATAATTCGTTCGATTCGCAGGCGCTCACGCCTCCGGTGAATCGCATGATACAGCGTCGCTCCCCATTAAAGCCCGTCTCGCCTGTCGACCACTTTCGTCACGATACTGAAGCATACGCATCTGGTAGAAACTCGCTCCCCGCCTATATCATCCCTCGCTCTCCTTCTCCTACACCAGTCTTTGGAAATGACAATTATGAAGCAGTTGGCACGGACAGCGGGCATCACACTGGGTCATCTCAATTCACAGGAACCCAGTTTACGGGGATGTCTCAATATACCGACGGAACGGAAGACACGGATGGTAGAGAGTACTACGAAGAAAGCCTGGACCAAGTCGGTGATCACGGCGAGGGAGATGCCGAGAAAACAGACACATCAAAGCCAAAGAGCAAGTTCCAAGAGTTCCTCAACAAAGCACGCAACGATCCTTTCCTGAATCAAAACCTGGAGGAGAAGCCCATGTCCCAGAACGTCTTTGCCGATCCACGTCGTGTGGTGTTCCCGAATC
The DNA here is from genome assembly GCA_003315975.1 of Lactifluus echinatus. NCBI lineage: Eukaryota > Fungi > Basidiomycota > Agaricomycetes > Russulales > Russulaceae > Lactifluus > Lactifluus echinatus. The sequence continues at coordinate 32,383 of QFEA01002982.1, forward strand.
CCAAGTCTCCTATGTCTGATGTTCCGGAGCCGGAGACTCCTGTTGAGACACGTCACTTCGGGCCCGCACCTATTGGACGTGTTGCACGGCGGAACAAGGCAACGAAGCGTGTACCACTTACGAACGGAAATCTTGTTCTAGACCTGCCTGTGCCGCCAAAGCTCGTCTTGCCACGCGTTGGTCAGCCAGAAGTGATGAAGACGCGGTACACGGCAGTCACATGCGACCCAGATGACTTTGAGAGGAACGGTCACTTTTTGCGACAAAACCAGATGAACCGTCGCACCGAGTTGTTCATTTGCATAACCATGTACAACGTAAGTTGTTAAATGTGGTGCATAAACCTGATCAAATCGACTTAGGTCGTTTTCTAGGAAGACGAAATTCTGTTCTGCCGAACCTTATACGGCGTTATGCGAAACATCGCGCATCTGTGTACTCGTAAGAATTCGCATACATGGGGCGTTGAGGCGTGGAAAAAGGTATGTCTCCATCCCCGCGTTAGCCACTTTGCTTAAGTTACCTCGGCCTAAGGTGGTTGTATGCATCGTTGCAGACGGTCGTCGAAAAGTACATCCGCGTGTTCTTGACTGCCTGACTCTCCTTGGCGTGTATCAGCCCGGTGGACATATGCAAAACGTCATCAACCATAAGCCAGTTACCGCGCACTTGTTCGAGTACACGACGTCTTTCGGCATCGACCCCAACTTGCACTTTAAATATCCTGACAAGGGCATTGTGCCCACGCAGATCATCTTCTGTATGAAGGAACGGAATCAAAAAAAGATCAATAGTCACCGGTGGTTCTTCAATGCTTTTGGATCTCTCTTGCAGGTAGGGCGACCTTGTATAGAAATTACCCCGAAAAGATCGCTGAGAAAAATGGGTAGCCGAATGTATGCGTGCTCATTGATGTTGGTACCAGGCCAGAGCACAAGAGTATTTACTACCTGTGGAAGGCGTTTGACGTAAATTCGAACGTGGCCGGTGCCTGTGGCGAAATTGCTGCGTATAAAGGCAAGAACTGGTCCGGGTTGTTAAATCCGCTAGGTGAGTCGGCGTATGATACGTGAAATGCTCGGTAGATGACTTTCTTTACAGTTGCGGCCCAGAACTTTGAGTACAAGATGAGCAACATTCTAGACAAGCCCACTGAGAGCTTATTTGGTTATATTAGCGTTTTAGTGCGTCCATCACAATGTGTCGGTAATCAAGTTTCTGAAGGCTTCCCTAAAAGCCGGGTGCTTTCTCTGCGTACAGGTATCATGCGTTGCAGAACGACAAATCTGGACAAGGACCGTTAGCTTCATACTTCAAGGGTGAAATCCTACATGGTCGAGACACCGACATCTTCACGTCGAATATGTGTGCGTCAGATGGCTTGGTAATACGAAACACCGCGGCTAATTGTCCACGCAGATCTCGCTGAGGACGTAGGTTGCCTTCGGGTCTCATAGAGTTCTACTGAGGTCCTTGATAGCGAATATTGTGCTTCGAATTAGTTGCCAAGGCTGATTCTAATTGGTGAAAGCGCCACCTTTTCATTTCCTTTTGTTCGCCTTAACAAACATCACCCAGGGTCCTTCGTTACGTTAAGAGCGCAGTTGCCGAGACCGACGTACCAGTTGGCCTCCCCGAGTTCATCAACCAACGCAGGCGATGGCTAAATGGATCTTTTTTCGCCGCGACCTATGCGATCGCGCATGTCGGGCAGATGTTGTCCTCGGGACACAGTGTCAGCCGCAAGGTCATGCTTTCGATTCAAGCACTTTATAATGTTATCAACTTGATTGCTTCTTGGTTTTCCATTGTGAGTGCCTATATGCAGGTGGCTTGAAAATAATGTAGACGAATTTTACTGTGAAGGGTAACTTTTATCTGTTCTTCGTGATCTTATCCTCGTCCCTCGAGGCACCGGTCTTCGATATTCACGCTATTCGATACTTGAACTCAGTTGTCCAGGTATTACTTGTTGAATTCGCTAGCAGAATTCAATCTCACGTAAACCCCTGTTTTAGTACTTCTTGGCCTCCATTGTCATCGCCTCCTTCTTATTCGCCATGGGCAACAAACCGCGAACGTAAGTGACTCCTGAGTAAAAACTTCCTCGCTCACGTCTTAGTTAGAGCAAAATGGAAGTACAAAGCAGTTGCGATTATCCTGGCGGTTCTCATGGTCTATCTCCTTTTTGCTGCTGTAGAGTGCGCAATACAAGCAGCCAAGCAAGGAGGAACTGCATATCAAATAATGTGGTTTAGCATCGTAGTGACATACGGAGGTAACGTCAATACACCTAATACCCGGCTAGTTCCAGAATCTAAATTTCCTCACGCAGTCTACACCATTTCTAGTTTCTTGGCCTTTGACCCTTGGCACATGTTCACCAGCTTTATACCTTACCTGCTATTATCTCCGACCTATATTAATATTCTCAACATGTAAGTGAAATGTTTAGCCGCCCCCGAAGGCACTTTACTTATCTATGTTAGCTATGCATTTGCCAACCTGGATGATGTATGTTCTTTTAAATTCAACGTCTTTTTCCTCTGCTGATTTGCTTATTTGTTAGATTTCGTGGGGAACAAAAGGGGAAGACACGGTTGAGATGGATTTGGGTGTCGTCATCCAAGACTCTCAATCACGCGTGGACGTGGAAATGATCACTGAGGCGGCCGACGCCAATGCCCTCTATGACGAAGCGACACATAATCTGAAGTATCGAACTCCCGTAATACGCCCTGACGCTAGTCGCATCAGTTCCTTCGAGAAAGAGCAGGCTGCGAAAGATTATTACGCCAGCGTGCGAACAAATGTACGTACTCCTCGATATCTTGACTTATCTCCGAGTCGTTGACCAACTATTCACAGGTACTGCTCGCTTGGATCGTATCTAACGTTAGTTACTAATAAACCTTCCCCAAAACCACGATGTCGTTTACTCTCATTCGTCACAGGGTTTACTCCTCGCTGGCATCTTGGGCGCAGGCCAGTCTGTCGACACCTTCAAACCTGGGGGCGGTCTCACAGCCGCAAAAGCGTACATGACTTTTGTGCTAACCTTTGTCGGTTTCACCAGCATCATCGTGAGTTCCCGGACGACCCCTTTCATCGCTGTCGTGCTGAGACGGACCTGATATAGCGCTTCACTGGTTGTACGTGTTATCTGATCGCGCGCTTATTCACAGGATAGGTCATTTTATGGATAGCATGTTTATAGTCCCTATGTATTCTCTCCACTTCGTTCTTTGATCTCCCAGCAAGGCGAGACTCGATTATTTTGTTATGGGACATTCATATACTAGGATTACTATATGTCACCACTTCGATCAATGGAATTTTGTCCTACGTTTATCAGAAACCCCTGCAGTCTCTCTGTAATTAGCGCCCGGGTCGTTTCATCTAATTTGTACAGTATACGTATCTCCTCACCAAGATTCAACCTTTTCAACCTTTTCCCACTGTGATGCTAAATATTTCTTTCTGGACCACTTTCACTTGTTGGCGTGACCATGTCACCCCCATCCAATACTGTTTTGATTATTATATTAGCAACCAACCCCCTTGACAAGTGGAGCCGTTTGAGAACCCGTGGGACGTGTTGCTGGTCGCGATCGCAGATATCCGAGATCGCCGAATTATTCGTTACTAATCTATCACGGCACGCAGGCCAGGGAGGCCCGGCCGGGTGAAGCGAGTTCGTCCAATGATTTTGCCAAGTACCAGGTCCATTCCACGGCAAGATGCAAAGGTTTCGCATTGCATGTGGCAATTACAAAAAGGTAAAATATTCTTCCATAGATCAGGGTAGATGAAAGCAAAGAAAGCGTATATCAGAGCAAAAGTATAACGAAATAGCTCCCAGTTGCCAATCACCAAGCGGACTATCGTAGGCCCTACATAATCTCGTCCAGGGTCATCTCGCCACTCGCATCCGCCAGCGGCGGCAAATGTCTGTCAAAGTCTGCACTGACGCCTCGCGGCATCGATGCTGGTGGTACTGCGACTGGATTCACGTTTTCCCGCCGCGTAACGAGTGGCATACGCCCGACGCGGGT
>QFEA01002984.1:0-17625 GCA_003315975.1 Lactifluus echinatus
TCTTGGGCTCCATGAAGAGCACCGGGTTTGGGTCCCGTATAGAGGAGAGTAGGAGCCCCTTCGCTTGGATGGGAGAACGGGGGATGACGATCTGTCCGCGGTTCGGTCAGTTACTCGTCACCACTATGAGTGAAATGGCCTACCTTCAATCCTGATGCACCCATGAAGAAGCCTTCTGGACTCTGGGAATGGTATAACCCTCCGTGACCGACAGACATTGTTGGTGTCCGCACGGTCAGGCGTCCGACATCAAACTGGCCTCCGCTACGGTACCTAAACTTGGCGGCTTCATTCACGAGCTGTGGGTGACTGTCAAAGACTGGGCTTCAGTAATGGGGAAGGCTGCATTGCATACTTGGTCAAAAGCAGGAAATATGTAATCTGAGAATTGGATCTCCGCGATGGCAGTTTGGCCCATCGACGCGACGCCGATTCCAAAACCTACGATACCTTGTTCTGATAAAGGCGTATTGAAAACCCGTTCCCGACCTAGTAAATGCACTGAGGAATTGAACGCGTATATTTGGTTGGTAGCGTACCAAACTCCTCCGCCAGGCCCTATGAGTGCAAGGCTGATTTAGCATACAGGATTCCATATTCCATGGAAGGAGGGCTTACTTACCATAGTGCACCTGAAAACACCACCAAATGCGACATCTTCTCCGAAGACAATGGCTGTATCGTCTTTTGCGAGAACTATACTAATAAACCATCAACACCAACTAGCCAGAATGAGCAGCCAGGGCCAACATTACCCCATAGCATCCCTGACCGCCTGGTAGACGTTCATTTTGCGGGTCTCGCGTCCGCCGATTGTGTTTTGGAGGGGCGAGATGCCATGCTCATCTAGCCAGTGGATACCGGGGGTATGTAAGGCTGCGTCGCGCGTATCATGAAGGAGTTTGGAGGAAGCGACGGATGGAAGATGACCATCGGGAGGCGGAGGTTCAGCGCCGGTGGATTCCCAGCGTCGTGCGACAGACTTGGACAACTGTTCAATTTTGGCATGCGCAGTGCAGTGAGTGATATAAAAAATAAAAAGAAATTCGTCGCACGCACGGCCGAGGGCCTCAAGCGTCTGGCTGCGCGCACAGCTGGGGCGGCGATGGCAGCGATGGTCATGGTTTGAAGTAAGTGTGAGGTGGATAAGATCCGAGACCAGCCAGGCTGTGTGACGAGGCCGACAGTGCGGGAGCCGCAATCCGAATCAACGATTCCGTTAGCCTCGCGCTCTGTTTGATGATGGATAACGAGCTCACCTTCGTCGCTCCCGAGGGCGTCTACTCCGTCACTGAGGGTCATAAGGCGATTCCTGTCTCCCTCTCCCACAGCGCACTCCTTCCGATTTATCCAACCCGTCTCTCCACTATCACCGTGCGCTTCCCCGCAAAGCCACCCGCCGCGCAAGGTCTCGGCCAGCTTCTGGGCGGTGGCAAAGACTTTTGGAAGGAAAAGGGCCTCGTGCCGACTCCCACAAGAGAAGACGGCGTCAGCGTCTCGAGCGGCGAGACTCCCGAGGATGCTACCTCACCCGACATCACGAGTCCGCAGGATACCACCAGTACTCCTCCAGCATCCGTAGGTATGCCCGATCAAAATCATGGCCTTTTCAGTCCACCCGTAGGTGGCAAGCGCAGAGCATTATCACGTCCGAGGCATAACATCCGCACGACGTCATCAGCATTTATCAATCGGGTACAATGTATAGAAGGCCTTGCAAAGACATTGCAGGCCAAGCAGGGTGAAGTCACATATCTATTTTATAACTCTTCGAAGAACATGTACTGGATCGAGGCTGGTGTACAGGCCAAGGTGCGCATCGCGTGTTCCTCCCTCGCGAATCAGCTAACGTCTCGTCCTTATAGGAAGCCTTGGCTCGGGTTGCATTTGCTGCACATCCGACATGTCACGACGTGAATCATACTACAGCCTCTCACGAACACCTAGACATGATCATCGGGTTCCAAACTGGTGATCTTATATGGTTTGGTGAGTACGAGGGCCCGACACTGTCGTGTTCCTGAAAAACTCATGACTGTAGACCCGATCACGCTAAGATACGCGCGATTGAACAAGCAGGTAAGGATCATTGGCGACATGCGTCCGGCGCTTGATGAGGTAGACATGTACCGCAGGGCCGCATATCAAACTCGCCCTGTACAGCTGTACGATGGGTACCTTCCTCTCCGAACCTCTTCCTCGTATCGCATGCGGATGGCACAATCATTATTTATGACAAGGACCGCGAAGACGGTGTGTTCACACCACAGACACCATCCGCGTCTCTCGCATCGCCTCCGCGGCCACCCTCCGGTGATCCAGTCCCTTCTTCTGCCGAAGGGAGCCCACCACCTGGCGAGTGGAATCCACTAGACAGTATCTTTGTCACAAATCCCCCTTGGCATCCCGTGAATGCGACTGGTCCGCCAACAGGAGGTGGGAAAGGAGACAGGGATAAAACTACAAAGAATCCCGTAAGTCATTGGAAGGTGTCGAAGCGGGGCGTTGTCGGTACGTACCTCGATCGATGCGCTGGATTGGCGATGCGTTCTGATTTTCATAAGACTTCGTCTTCTCACCGGACGTCAAGTATGTCGCGGCTATTTCCGAAGATGGTTGCTTGCGGGTCATAGACACGTTGGCAGAACAGTGCGCGAACTTTCTATGCTTTTTACCATCTTCTAAAGTAGCAGACCATTAGACTCGTGGACTGCTATGCCGCTTACTTTGGCTCCCTGACGTGTGTCGCGTGGTCACCAGACGGGAGATTCATCATCGTGAGTCCAAGTTATGCCAGTGGCAGCTTTGTCTTGCTATTTACGCGTTTTGTTAGACGGGTGGCCAGGACGACTTGGTCAACATTTTTTCGCCGTGGGAACAACGCGTTATCGCGCGGTGTCAGGGACATTCGTCCTTTTTGTCCGCGCTCGCCTTTGATGACCTCCGATGCGACGGGCGGACATACCGCTTTGGCAGCGTTGGGGAAGATAATAAACTTATCCTCGTAAGTTTTTCGAGTTCCTGCTAACCTGGCGCTAAGTGTTGGCACTCCAGTGGGACTTCTCGAGTGGTATCCTACACCGTCCAAAGCTACACTCACACCATCACCGCCTCTCCATGGCCTCCACACCCTCACTCTCCGTGCACCGGCGCACAGACACACGCACAGACACACATACCGCCGACCACTCTACGCTCCACCTACTTCCCCTGGGCACAGAGAACCCACTCCCGCGATACCACCCTGCTCCATCCCGCAACGAAGTCGCCATCGTGCAACCGGTGATTGTGAAGCAGCTCGAAACCGACGTTCTGACCGCAGTCGCGTTTCTCCCGCGCTGGCTGCTCACAGGTAGCAAAATCGGCCATGTGAAATTATGGATCCGCCCGCTCCCAGTAACGCACCGGAGGAATGGACATTCATCGCGGATGGCTGCAGACGTGCAGGATCTTGACTGGGTCAGCTAAGCAGCGGATTGAAGAAACGTATTGTTTACTGTAAAGCCTCCTTGGCCTATTCCATGCGGCAGTTGAAAGGGAATCTAATGTAATGCATAATTTATTATTGTCTGTAGGGAAGTGGTGCCGGCGGCCGTCTGAGTGCTTTATGATCCGAAGTCAGACTTTCACAAGTCACAATGCCACTAATTACTTGTCAGCGTCCAGGAAGTTTCTGCGGGTGATTTTGAGTGGCAACGTGAAAGCTAAACAGACATGTGAATACTATGTAAGATGTAAGTTCCACTTTGTGGGAGCGGGATATATACATCAACTCTGTCATGTCGCATCGATGTGTCGTACTCGTAGGACTGTATCACACGGATCCGGACCGAATTTTTAAATGCCATACAGTTGAACCGGTGATGAATTCAATCATTTTAATGATCAACATTCATGGCGCGCACGCGTTAATAGATAGGCAGCTAATGCGATGCGTTGGCGCCACAGGGATAAAAACTAAACTCTGATTTTGGCTACTATTGTCTTGTGATTAACGGCGACTTGCAGAAGCAAACTCCTCCAAGGCGAATGAGCGGCTTCCTGGAGTTGAAGCGCCCAAGACTTGCAACCCTCACCGCCGTCAACATTAATATTTCTGGTGCGCGCCAGTCACGCCGCATATTTTAGGGCTTATCGTCATTGAATGGTCCATGTGAATGGAGGCGGAGAGGGTACAATTATCGTTCGGATGGGTAATGTTGGTACTGTAGGCTACAGTACCAACATCATGATTGCCATCAAGCGCTCAGCGCTTGATGACCGCCACCATTCCGTCCGCCGGCGATATCAACTTCACAAGACCGTGAACCGTGATACCAGAGGTATATGGTCCGGGACGTCTAATCCGAGGGGTCTTACAGGTTGATCCGTTACTGCCGAATCCTGCTTTATAGGGGTCCGATCGGCCAGATATAGCCAGCAAAATAAACCACAACCCCTGTGGACCATTTTATCAATTTACCTACGTCTCTAAGTTTTCACTTGGGTTATCTCCTAGAGGTGTGGGGTCCAAGCACCCTGTTTAAATGGCCATACGCGGGCAATCACCCAAACCCATCGATTTGCTCATCCAAATGCCGTCCCACCTGGCCGTCGATCATGTACGCTCTCATTGTCGTGCGTGTCAGACCTCGTCTATGTCATGGTTTTACATAACTATACATTTGAACAAACCACAGGGTCGCGGGGGGTGGATGGATACATTGGGAACCCCGGTCTAGGCATCGTGGAGTTCGTCGAGCGTCGAGTTCAGAATTTTCTGAAACCAACCTTTTTTTCGCCACTTACATAATCTACTCGTCCCGTGACCTTGCCGCCTCACCCGCCAACATCCAAGCGCCGCCTCGAGTTGGCTTGTGCTTGTGCTATCACAAGTCATATGATATGTATGCAGAGAACTCGGGTATTCATGGGCACAACCATAATATACCTAATTCCTGGGACAAATGCTCTCAATTCTCCATTCTATGCCATGAAGCCAAACGTCCAAGGCTGAATCTGTCCGGGACAAGGCGTCAGGAACTTACCAAGCTACCGTACTTCACGCATCACTCCTGCCTGTATGTAATGTATTCTTCCATTGCTGTCATTCTTTCCTTCTGCGGAGCAATATAAACTTCAACTGATTCCAATTTTCATCATAAATCCCTCACCGACCCTTTCACATCATCGTAACACAACATACTGTATAGTATACCATATACTACGCGTGTGTTCATTCCAGCTGAATATGAACGGAACTTTCGGTCCGTCGGTCCCCTGATTGGACAGTATACTCCGACTGCGGCCCACGTACGCGGACGCGGATTAAGGGGAAGATGGGAAGATTGATCAGAGGAGCTCGGACGCGGAGGTAGTCGGACATTTCGTTCCCCATGGGCAACTCGCTAATCAACAAGCGCCCGCTGGGAACAGGTAGGACGGCAACTTGCATTGTCCTAGGCCTTCTGCTCGTACCAGCATGATGCCCTCTCGGGAATACTGGTAACCGATCATCGTACTCTTGACCGTATCCTGTAGCCCTACTGCATCATGGCTGGCTGATGTTCTACGCATCATTAATACAATGGAGGATTTGGGGCCATTCCCAATTGGTCTAAAGTACTTGTAGGGTTTGCTTCTCAATTTTCAGAAAATTGGTGTACCGCTCCAGGCAGAGTGCGCCTTTAACGATATCGCTCTACTACGCAGACGCTGTCATAGATAGCCGCCCATAATCTACATCTACGCTACGAGAAGGGGACCCAAGGTGACGGGAAGCTCGGCCGTCTTCCATTTTTACGCCCACAATGTCTCGTTCTCCTTTTGACCTAATACTCTGTTGTTCAGTCGCTCTCCAAGCACTGCCCCATTTTTCCCCACTTCATGCGCAGAATCAGCTTCGAAGAGGTGGGGCGGTCTTGTATGCTCGGCTGTAGGTTATCCCAGAAGGCTTTAATCTTAACTCAAGTTCATTTTAAAGTATCCCGTTTTGCGACATTCCTACTGGTACTGCGATATTGCGCATATATCAACGTGACGTGTTGAATGTCAAGGTAATCAATGGGAATGGACCAGGTTTCACTGCACGGTGTACATTGATCCTCGGAAGCTTGTATACTGCGCAGTACATAGGAGAAGGCTCAGCAACGGCGAATCACCCAAGACCCTTGTTCCTTCATCTCGGGAAGGGGGGCAATCATCACAGGCAGACAGCGCAAGCAGCCGTGCAATCTGGTCAGGTGAATGGCTAAATCTCTTGACGGCGGCGGTATCACTCTGCAAAGCTCTGTGGAGAGTAACACGTTTTCGGGGTCATCCCAGTCACATCCGAAGCAGCTGAATGGCATGCTAAGAGCCTAGTTATTGGTGGAGAGGTTTGTTTAGGGGGAAGGTTCCAGGGTGCCTGAGCTTTCTAATTCGAAGCCCTGTACGTACAACGCCGCTGCACCAATATTGCCAGGGCGTGTGTTCCATGCATTATAGTACTGCGGCGTTAGATGGCCTTGAGGCCTCCACGAGTTCCGCTCCAGTCAGAGTACATGATGCCACATAACATAGAAAGTGCTTCTATAGCCCCACAAAACGCCGGATTTTCTACTAAAGTAGCTAGAAAATGGATCAAGAAATAGTGGTGAATACGCTGAGTTACTAGTAGGGAGACGTGCTTTACCATTGAACTTGAGCGCTTGAGCAATTGAGACTGCGAATTCAATTGAACCCACAAGAGCATCCTCCGTGATCGGTTATATCTGCGATAGGCGATCAGTTGTTGTGGTAGGTGCTTATATTATGATTTATCAACAAGTAGGATTTGCTTTTTTCGCTTCTCAAAAACTTTACAACGGAATGGATTCAATCAGCTGTCAGCTGCCGGAAGGAATCCATGGCCCTCTGATGACACAAAGGGACTTCTTTCCAATTCATCATATATGCACGAATGTGCGCCATTGTCATTGCCGGAAACTACTCGAGTGCAGGACGAATAGAGTATACCAGTACGTCTTAGACCGATCGTACAGGGCATGGGCAACATAATCAGGCGATGCTTGTGCTTTCAAGGGGTTACTTCTTGAACCATGCAATTGCATTCTCTCGAACCTTCCGCTCCTAAGTAAAGGTGAGCATCTGAGCAGCTGCCCAAAGGCCCTGCGGGAAACACTAAGATACAAGATGATAGGGTTTTCGGCATGTCAGTTCCCCAAGTCACACCACAGCATGCAGACAGTAAATGACAAAAGGACAAAATTTGTGGAATTGAAACCACACCAACAATGTGGCGCGCTCCCCTCCATGGCGCGTTCTGACACGGTCGAGTGGTAGATGCAGTTTGTAGTAAAGGTTCTTCGCCGAGTGCATAGATATCGCTAGATCAGACCAGTTGCCCGATATCGTCAAGTGGCGTCGTGCCCACGAGTCATCTTTCGAAGACCGGCCATCCATGGCCATGTGATCACCCATCGCAGGATCATGGAGGCAGAGGCGAAAATAGAAACACACGAATCAGCTTGCAAGCACTATTGTTCAGACACTTGTGGTGAAGTGACACGCAAGAAAACTATGAAAATATACTACTTACTTTGGCTCGCGGAGTAGGTTATCCGTCGTTACGGGCCAGGATGTCCTATTACGGCAAACCCTTTTTTTTCATGGGAGGAAGGTGTTATCGCGCGTCGGCAGGGACAACTTGTCATCCGCAATTACCGTTGATAGCCTCCGATGTGACGGGTGAAATGTGCAAGCTTTATTAACTGGGTGCTAAAAGGAAGGTGAATTGGACACAAGATAGGGGCACGGCGCCGTAGGAGGGCTAACTGAGTGTGGAAATCAGCCTCGAGGTAAGCGTAATGGATGTTGTTCATATACGCACCGTATCGCCTATATCAAGCTTTGACAACTGCCGTCAGAGGTCGTTGGCACAACCGCCACGCGCGGATGCGGATGCGGATGTTCACCGACTCAGAGCCTCGGTTGTTCACAGTTCCCACGTTCACAGATAGGCTCATTCTCACAACTCACATGAGAATTGAGGCCCGATAGCCCATTTCACCTTCCCTACTTCTACACCGCATGAGGAGTGTGACCTCCTAGCAGGTAATAACGCGTCCTAGTCGGTAATGATTTCTGTGTCACTGGTGTGTGTAGGGGGAGGACCCTGCGTGGTTCGTCATTTCCCGGAACAATATGTTTGCTTCACCCCATCTGACTTACATGAACTTGGAGTAATCAGAATTCTGGGCTTATTTGGCTTCTATTGTATGAACGTCTACCAAATCGTCAACCTGCGGGTCGCATCTGCTCAGCTATCCGGACCGTGCCTTTCAGGGTGTTGATGAAATTGAGCAAGTTGAGGGCCCATCTGTAGTTTTCCGTGAAGCTACTCGACTCTAGAAGGCATCAGCGCATGCCTTGCGTGCGCGTTGTGCTTTGAGAGGGAAGGTCGCATGTAATATGAATCAGACAAACGTCGCCGCCGCAAGATTCATATTAAGCCTTGCTACCAGACTAACGAAATTTGGCCGTGGTCCCAACTAATGGGTTTGCGGCAGGCTGAAGGTGTCTGCTGACCCATTATTGCATCCTATCTTAGGGAATCATCCAAACAAGGGTAGGCAAAATGGAAAACTTACTACATATATGTGGGTTGATACACACTCTCCGGGACCCTACTCCTCGAAGCAGATGCAACGAGTACCTATGCAACCACAAGTGTTCAGACAAGGCCAGTGGGATTACAACCCAGGATTTGCTCCTGCACCATCTCCCACCGAAGCTGTAAGTGTCGGTGCTCCTGGCGCATAAGCTCGCGGAGGCTGCATGGGTTCTGCCCTCTGCTGCCAGTCGTGATCAGCGCCTTCGCAACCTTCATTATCAGGATCCGGATGCTTACTGAAAGTTGGTAGCCCAACATCATGCCACCTCACTTTGCACCGCAGCCCTATACTTCACAATCACATGCTGTATGTTTTACAGACATCTCTGGCGTGACGTATCTCAATACCTGACGGCATAAATCAACTTTGGCAGGACGTAGATAGGCTCCCCAACTGGATGCCTCCTGGAGCAGGAGGCGGCAATAACGTGTATGGGGGGAGCTCTATTTCGGGGCATGGTCCCAACAATACTATGGCTGGTTCTCAGGGAGCCGGTGCTCCTCCATTTCCTCACAGTGGGGAGTATAATGCAGTTAGTATTTTTCATAGGAAGTCAACGATGCTTCTCCACTCATCCATTTTTCAATACCTTGTCCAGTATGGACACCCGGAACGAGGCGTAGCCAATTACGCTGAAAACTCGTTCGCGGGCGGACAATTCCCAGGGCACGAAATAAACAACATGCATTTTCTCCCAGGACCATATGCGATGCCGACTCACGAGTCCACCGAGTCCACATATCCCATATGGCGGTTATTCAACTGTTCCGTCTGTCATGCGGGGCAAGATGAAATCCATGTGACAATTGTTTTCAAGAGGATTTCTTCCGCATGAATCCCTCACTGGCAGAGGCTCCTCCTTGTTCAAGTATGCTGTCGAGTTGAAAGTTTTCTACTAAATTTTCATTCCTCAAGATTCGGCCCTTTGTACCCTAAATAAATTATATGCTGACTTCAACTTGAGCCCTGACCTGACAGGACGTATACCGCTCGCTGGTGTCTGCATAAGGTTCACACTTCCCATCTATGCGCTGACTAAGCCGACGGGACGACTGCACGCCCTGTTGAGATATAGAATACAATGAAAGGAGCTTGATCGTCCAATATAACGACGTGCCGTCACTTGTTCCCCTTTCGTTCTGCATGGTGTGAGTGGCGTTTATTTATACGCGGAACATACAGAAGCCCCAGTAGCTTCCGCCACATCTCGTGAGGCAAGTCAATGAAAGGTCCTTGGTGTTGTCGAGATTGACGGAGAACTGCCAGCCAGCTCAACCGCAATCATAACTTTTATGCACCGAGATCTAGAATGTGCTGTACATGTCCAAAAGCAACTTACCGATTATACGATTTCTATTTGTTTATGGGGCCATATTCAGTAGCATAAACTTGTCGTCCTCCGGGTCTACATATATCAGTGCAGTGCATGCAGCCTTGCCTTTAACGCTAACGCCGCGTCCCAAGTGTCTGAGCAAGTCTGAGCGAAGGCGCGACTGTCACATTGGCCACATACCCCATCAGCTTTCTCCTTCGAGCTCCGATCCCGGGTACAGTCGTTATATTTGAAATATGACCCTTCTCTGTATTCTGTATTGAATCTCCTGCAGAGTAGCCGTCCATATATCGACGAGAATGGTCCCCTTGGGCCTGGTGCTGTGTAAGACAAGCCGTCTTCCAATTTAATCTACCCCTCTTACTCACTCAGCTGATGGTCGTAAGGCCCGTCTCTTGGCTAGACCCTCCTTCCAAACATAGCGTGAAAAATTAATTTCCAATGGTAAACATCACGTCAAGGCTAAGATATGTGTCGGCTGTGGCATGCCGGCTGCCGGAGCTTTAACCTTACCGTCGCGAGCGAGAAATTAGCGCACTCAGTGCTTACTTTGTGGTGTCCATGTTTGTTTCTTGCTAGCTAGCGTGTAATAGCGGACGATGAAAGAGCAGAAAAGGTCACAATATTTAATGGGTCGAGACGGAATGTTACCAAGTCTATCCTTAGAGAGGTAACCTGACCTGAGCTATACTTTAGCAGCGAGCAGACGCCTGGGGGACAAACAGCTTGTTAAATGAACGGCTTCACCCATATGTGGATACCCGTCTTCGCACACTCACCTCCAAGACAGAGAATGACAGGTGAAATTTCGTGTTTCTCACATACTGCAGTAAGTTACCTCAGTCCCCATGTAGCGTGAGAACTCATGGAGATCCGTCAAATGTCGGAGTCGTGGTCTGCTTTACATGATGCGCAGATTCAACCACATCCGAAGAGGCTGGATGTTGCCACGAGTTATTATTTAGGGTGACGTTGGGCGGCCTAGGCCTGAGTCTGAAACTCCTAAAAAATAATTGGAAAGTCCGCACATCTGGACTATTGTTCTACGAAGAACGTGTATTTGATGTTCCACGGAGCGGCGATAGATGGCCTCATTGGCTTCATAAAATTTCAAGGGCCCAGTCGCAGCCCAAGCAGTCACATGTAGTGAGAGTTTCCAAGGCAGAACTTGTTAGGTCAAAATTTTTGGATAGCTGAGCCTCAGTGACCCTGCGAGCTCCAATTAAAATGGACCTCTCTCGCACATAAGTTTTTGCCAGTAGAGTTTTCAGGAGATGGAGACGAAAACCAGTGTACAGATAGTGATAACATCATATCCAGGGCTGTGGGTCACTTTGCCGGTGAGTGGCACCCGCAAGGGTTCTCCAGCTGTCAGTGCGAGTGCCATACACATCACATAGCGGAGCATGCCAGTTCTCGCGAATCACTACTAAAGTTTTAATTGCCCACCAACACCATCGGTATTTCTACGGAACGCTGCTAACGCAAGTTAGACAGTGACCTCACAGCCCAATGGAGCAACCAGGTCCAGACGCTTACCGCATTGCTTGTCTCGTGGGCCGTTCGAGTGCGGCACCGAATTACGCTGAGCGCTCTGGATTCCTCTGAACCCCCATTTTACCCGACTCTGCGTAGCTCGCCACTTGGCAAAGGTTAATTAAGAGTCTCCTGGATATTGTTTTGCCAGCAAGCGACGGCACAAGACGATTACTTGTCAATAACCAGGTTGCTATATGACCAAGCAAGGTTGGACAAGATTTACGCCGTGGGGAACTGCGCCGATAACGCAGCGCGCTTCTCCACTTCATTCAATGTCATGAGCTCAAGCCATGACAAGACCGCGTGCCAGTGAAGAAGGCGGGGTGCGGGTGATCTTGACGGCAACTGCTGGGGAGAGATTGGATCTCGTTAGGTATAGAGTCACGGGCCAGCTCTCTCACTTCTGCCGAGCAATCACCTCTACGAGTGGCGTGCTCTTCGTCCAAAGCTTGCCGCTTGCCATCAGATACTTCAAATGTTCCGACGTTCGATACATCGCAAAACGACCGGGACTGTCCGAGTCTTCTGTTTCCTTGGTAAGTGGACCAACCGCTGTATAAGGCTTCATTTCGACTTTGTATCCGGAAAGCTCGGACTCGTGTAAAGCAGTGTTGGTGACAATATGCCTGAACATATTGGACACAATTCATCCGAGTACGCGCTCCAGATACAAGTAGAGGGGGGCTGTTACACGGCGGAGAGGCTGAATATGGTAATTCACTTACACGTGCGATCATCATACATAAGTTTTAGTATATGGGAACAATCAATGCTACAATGACCTAACTTCTCCCCGCCAACGCTTTTATGTCAGACTCGCATCGTCCAGACCGACGTCTTCAAACAAGAACCTCCAGAGAGCATCGGGATCCTTGAAGTCGTGATGCGTGACATTCACAAGCCAGCGCGTATCTCTGATATCCTCTAGTAGTTGTCGTTCCTGCGAGCCCGGAGGAAACTGCGACGCCCAGTCGGTCCAAATTGAAAATGCCTCTTCCTGTGCAGAAACGTTTGAAGGAAGTCCCTGATCAACAAAGCAAGCGAACGCACCTTCCATGTTAGGAACGATTCCCGCTCGATGATGGTTGATTGAATGATCTCTTGCCCGGGAAAGACACCCCACGTCACGGCATTCCTGTCCAACTCCTGCACACTGGTCTTGACTTCGCCCTTCCAATGACGGGATAAGCGAAACGCGCTCCAATAAGCTGGGAGAGGGGTCACCTCACGTACCGCGTTGTTCCCTGCTATGAAATCTACAATGCCTTTCTCTCCGATCGCGCTTGCCAACTTTTCTACGATCGTTAAACTGGCAAAGAACTCAACAAACGGCTTTTGGTACACGTATCCGCCTGCAGGGCCCCAGCCGACAGTAGTGTCATCCGAAGGTGAGCCATCAATGGCAGGTTGGGACCCAACGGGCCACCATCCGAGCTCTGCCAGGCGAAGTAGGTGAGGAAGGATGAGTTGAGACTCAAGGGAAAGTGGTGCAGAAGAGAAGGGATATGAGGGAATTTCGCCGGTGAGGAAGCGCAGGGTCAGCACCGTGATGTCCGCGAGCGTACTAGGACGTGAACCACCAGGTGTGCCGCCGGGTGTCTATGGCCAATTCTTAAAGCAGGCGGGGGACAATCGGAATCGATAGCACTTACGATGCGGCCAAAGCCTCCCCAGAGGTCTTGGCTTCCGAACGCAGGGCTGTTGATATCGCCAAAGCGCCCGTTCGGGAATTCGTCCCAAGTGGACGCGTTGTTGGCTTCGCCTTTACCTGTGTCTCCTTCTTTGGGCACGTGTGATACGAGCCCATTGGCTGCAGAGCTAGTTGCGCTCGCAGGGGTGACAACTAACTCAGGATTAGTAGCTGTGTGTTGCTCAGCCAGTCCGAGCGACTCCTTCTGTGCTGATTAATCTTTGGGAAAATTGTTTCGTCACAAGGCTCACCGCTATCAACCTATTATGTACTTTGGCATGGCCTGGGGTCCATCCCAGGGTCTCCAAGATGCTCTGTACGCTCTTCTCCAAGTTAAGAGTGCAGAAATGAAAACCGCGTAATCCACCTTCATCGACAAGGCGCTGTATCATCTTGACGGCCAACGAAATGCCATATTCCTTAACCTTTTGGTCGTCATGCTGGAATGGATTAGACGCTGTTGAACGGGTTGCAGGAGCATATTAAATGGAAAAACCTTAATGAGTTCTAGATCTGCATGGACCGAGTCCGGAACGTGCGTTCCACAAAGCCTCGTGAGGCGAACGAACGTGGCATATGTTTGAATAGGCATAATGCCCGGGATAACGGGGACCGTTATACCTGGAACGAGGCATTAGGATTGATGAGTAGGTCTTGAGTAGCGTAACACACCGTGTGAGCGGATTTTTCGTAACCATCGAAGGAAATTATCGACATCGTAAAATAGTTGCGTCACAATGAAATTAGCGCCACAATCGACCTTTGATTTCAGATGGTTGATCTCTTCATCTTCATCGAGTACAGTGTCAGCATGGCCATCCGGATAAGCTAGAGATAGGCCGAGATTAGAAACGGAAGAGCTAGCGTGGCACCAAAATGACCTGCCACTCCAAGGGAAAACACGTCGGAGAACTCCGGAGATGACCGTATATAGGACACGAGATCCTGCGCGTGAGTGAAACGGGGATCCGTGGGGATCCAGTATTCTTCTCCTCTTGGGGGATCTTAGCGGTGCATTGAGCAGCTGCGGAACACGGAGGCGCGATCTTACAAACCTCCTCGCAGGGCCAAGATATTTTGAATTCCTGTTTCTTTCGCAATCTAGGCATCTCAGCAAGTCACACGTGCGTCACACAAAAGAAATTACCTACTTGAAGCGCACTATCCACAGAACCTTGCATCATGTTGGTGCAAGTTAGATGCATCACCGTATCAATGCCATATTCCCTTTGGGTTAACGACGCAAGCTCAAGCGTTTGTTCTTTGGTCGATCCGCCTGCGCCCCATGTGATATTGATCGCAAGAGGCTTGAGCTCAGCGAGACGGGAAATCCGGGAGAGTAAGTTGCTGAAGCCCTGAACAAGGTTGGGTCGCACAAGCGTTCTAGAGAACGAGAGAGGTAAGACTCACCTGTTCTGTTCGGGGTGGAAAAAATTCGAAAGTATAGAACGGACCCTGCGTTTTCTCAAGCTTCTCGACAAACTTCATCCCAAATCGAGACCTTGCAGAGATACTACAAGCTGAGCCAGAGCGAGATGCCAGATGATGAGATAACCGTGAGCTGTGTGAAGCGCTGAATCTCGGGCCGGGCCGGGCGGTTGCGCGTCAACAGAGTCAAACAACAAAGGCCGAAACGGGCAGTGCGCATACTCATAACATAAACGAAACGACCCCGTCAAGCATGGCCAACCCAACATCTCCTACAGGCGATGTATCTTCAGGCACTCTGAAGCGCACTAAAATTGTGCTACTTGGCGACCAAAGCGTTGGTAAGACCAGTCTTATCACGCGGTACGCCTCAATTACTTCTTGTCCGCGGCTACCGTCTAATGACCTGCTTTCGTTGCTTGCCCATGGCGCTAGGTTTATGTATG
The DNA here is from genome assembly GCA_003315975.1 of Lactifluus echinatus. NCBI lineage: Eukaryota > Fungi > Basidiomycota > Agaricomycetes > Russulales > Russulaceae > Lactifluus > Lactifluus echinatus. The sequence goes on from QFEA01002984.1 coordinate 15,070, forward strand.
ACACGTTTGACAATACATACCAGGCTACCATTGGCATCGACTTTCTCAGCAAAACATTGTACCTCGATGACCGGACCGTGAGGTTACAGCTCTGGGATACGGCTGGACAGGTATAACTACACATCTCAACTGTTACCTTTTCTCACTCTCTTCTCTATTAGGAGCGATTCAGGTCTTTAATCCCGTCTTATATTCGGGACTCTACCGTTGCAATCGTTGTATTTGATATCACTAGTAGGTGGTACCTACCCAAGTAATCCGTTTATATGACTGACACGTCCTCAGACCGACAATCTTTCCTTTCCACAACGAAATGGATAGACGACGTCCGGTCAGAGCGTGGAAACGATGTCATGGTTGTGCTAGTTGGGAATAAGGCCGACCTGTCTGACAAGCGGTGAGTACCAATTAAGGACATATCCGACTGGGCATATGCCGAGACATCACAGGCAGGTAACGCTCGAAGAGGCCACTGCAAAGGCCCAAGGTCTCAACATCATGTTCATGGAGACGTCAGCAAAGGCTGGTCATAACGTGAAAAGTCTGTTTAAGAAAATCGCCATGTCACTACCTGGCATGGAGAAAGACAACCCGGGCACGGATGCACAGAATGCTAGTGCGTATATTTTTGAAATTGGTTATCCGCTGTCACCGCTCTGATTTGCCTTCGTGTTTCTCAGAGATCGACGTGACGTCGCCACCAGCAAACGAGGTTCCAGAGGCGTCTCAGTGCCAATGTTGATCTCTTGTATCTTCTTCTGTCTTTATTTGTCTGTCATACCATATTTCCTGCATCTCTAGAGACGGCAGGTCGTACACTCTTATCACAACAAATAAGCCCTCCCATGGACGACGTAGGATCCTGCCTATTATACATAGAACCTCATCCGCGATTCATAGTATTGCCTGCACCACGAGGATTAGCATCTGTAAATCTTGCCCATTCCTCATCCTTTCTCCTCTTCTCTTCAGATTTAGCCTCACCGAATGCCGTTCCATCTTGTTCTGCGTCCATCATGAGCTGCTCGGAGGACGTCGGCTTCGAGGCTGATTGCGATCTAGGTTTTATTGGTTGTACGGACGAACGAGTGAAAAAAAAATGCGATGAGATAGCTTACCCTCCGCCCGTGAGAATGTTACCGCGCTGCCGCTCTATCTCTAGATACTCGTCGATGCTCATCGTGGGCAGACGATGGTCGGCCTGGAAGACCTGCTCTCGGAATCTCGCACGATCACCTCCCAAACCAGAAGGTAATATCGTGAACGGCTGCAACGGCTGCACATACATTCCCGTAGCCGTCAACGCCGCCGCCTTGGAAGGAATGCGGATCCACAGAACTTACCCTACCAGCAGGGTCCAGCAATGGCCCGCCCTGCCGAAGCACTCCCGTTCGGGACGGCTCATCGAGCGTCCACAGGGAACGCTCTGCCTCGGATGAGGAGCGTGCCCGATCCGACGCGCCAGACGGGACTTCGGGCGGTGCGGAGCGCAGGAGCTCGAGTTCCTGCGCGATGCTGGTCAGCTGGGCTTGCGCCTGTGCGTAGGCGAGCCGAAGAAGCAGAAGCGTCGCCGTGCGCTGCTCGTCCTCACTGTCCTGTTCACCAGCACCGGTGGTGGCGGAGTGCGGAAGGAGCGCGGCTATGAGGTCGAAGTCGGTCGGGGATGCGTCCGATAGTGGGAGGGGGACGCGATGCCGTTTGGCGATGGCCTGTAGGGGGACCGTGCGTGGGTGTGTCAATCCGAAGCTAGCTCCTGTCGGGATACGACGGAATGATAAGGAAAAAGAACTACCTCGATGCGACTGCGGATCTCTTTCTCGGCTTGGTACTGCTTGATTTTTGTTTCCCGTCGACGGACGGGATCGGCGATGGCGGATGCGTTCTTCCCGTAAAGTTCACGCTCGGGCGTTGATACGATCTCGTACAGTTCTATCTCTGACACAAATTTGCTGAATCCTTGCTACCCATGGCGTATGAGCATGCTTTCTCAAAGACAAGGCGGATAAGAGAACGCGTGGGGGATGACACACCTCGGCTTCGCGTAGGCATTCCAGACGCTCGTCCCTCTCGGTGGCGCGAGCGCGACCTTCGATCTCTGCAAGGATATAGGGAACCAATAGATAGACCAAATCTTGAGTTGAGATGTCATCAAGGGTCTCATTCGGACTGAACAAAGCAAGTTCTGCAACGCGTGCGCGCGAGCTGCGGCAATCTCTGCGTGCCGCGTCTATGAGTGTCTGATCTTAATTTCAGAATTTATGATCACTGCTAGAAAGAGGGGCGACTACCTGAGTCTCATCTTGAATTGTCGGTAAATTGGACGCTTTTGAGAGATTTGAGAGTGCGCGATGAAACAAGGTGGGAAGTGACTCCACGTCCATGGCGTAATGCAGAACTAATGATGGGAGTTGGCGCTGAAACAGCTCGTCCTCATATCACCACTTACAACAACCCTTGAAGTGAATTTTTAATTCTAGAGCTAAAGAAGGCTGTCAGTCGACCAGAAAACTGTCCACCTTCTCCTGGCTCCCTTGTAGCCGCTACCTCTTTCACTCA
>QFEA01002986.1:0-13103 GCA_003315975.1 Lactifluus echinatus
GCGTCAGGTTTCATCACTATCATGGAGATGAATAACTTCACAAAGTCTCGACCAGTTGATTGGAGGTTAGTCTCGTTTCAGAACCGAATGGACACCATCTCATGATTTGTAGCCTTCCTCATTGGGTAGCTTTCTGGGCAATTGGTGAACCGACCGTCGCTTTCTGCCACATTCCACTGAAGATTTGATAGGATATAGGACATCCATCATTGAATACGCCCAGAAAATAGACGATCTGTTTGCCAAGATGGAGGGCGTTCGTGCCGAAGTGCTCCCTCCCAATCGGGAACCTATTGATGATTACTTCACAAACGTCTGGGAAGATATCCACACACTAACGGCCGCTGTACTCCAGTTGCGACCTGGCCCGAACTATCAAGAAAAATTCAACCCGTATCTGGAAGCAGAGGAAACTCGGTTGAGCGAGAACCTGAAAGCGGTAGACTACACCATTGATGGCACCGACACTCTTGCACTTATAACAGGTGTGGGCCGTATCGAGAAGGTCAGCACTTCCAATATTGCTAGCACTATCCTCGACTCATCTGGGTGTTATAGACCGTCTTTCCGTTATTATATCTGCTAATGAAGCGCCACTACGAGATCATGAGAATCATGCGGACGAAGGTCTTGGACCCACGTGAACTCTGGTATAGCGTGGAAAGTATTTTCTTCGTAAAGGATGCTATCAGGTACCGCGTGAACGACCTCGTTAGTATGTCCGCTGTCCCCCTCTTCAGTGAAGCGGCATATTGACTCGGTTAATGCACGTAGATATATTTTTTCAACAAAAGCTCGAGCCCGAAAAACATTTCCAAAACTTTGCTCATGGGATCGTAAGCTCTTTATGTTCTTTCAGACCGTCCTACCTTCTGACGTATTTATATTTCAGTACAGGTATTTTTATGATGGGAATGCTTTGTGGTCCGTGGACTACGTCCGGAATCTCAACCCGTCGGTCACATCGTACAGTGATGCGGACGAAGATCAAACTGTCAATCCTGAAGATATTTTGAAGTACGAGCACACAGACGAGCTGGTGCTCGACTATTGGGTGTATGACGGATACACAATCGAGAATGGTCCAAGTCATCGTGATGTTAGGTCGCCGTTGAAAGACATGTATGTTTCTCGTTCCGCTTACTATGCGTCAGCCCCCCTTCTCACTTTTCGATCCTGCCATACAGCCTGGGCCACTGGCACGGGTATTTTTATGAAGACGACGGCACCCGAGAGACTAGTGGAACTGACACGATGATGACGTTTGTACTCGAGCCTGGTGATGGTGAGCAAGACTTTAAAGCAACTGCCTGGTCTATCAGAGGACGCTTCACCGTCGCTGGGTCTTGGTCCAAGGGGGAGGGCGACGTCATGCAAATCAAGTTCAAAATGTCATTCCAAGGTACAGTTTGGGCTGCCATTTTCTTTAATGGCAGGTTCGATGCAGATCGCGAGGCCTTGACTGGCGTCTGGGGCACGTCAGCTGATCTAGACGACTCCTTTGACCGAATGGAGTTTCGGCGAATTCCTCCTCGTTATCTCGTCGTATACCCTAGTATCAAAGAGGTTTCGGACAATAAGCCTCGTGCCCTGTGGAAATTCGCAGTTACAGCTGTGCGAAACGACATACGTCGGGACCGCTGGTCATGGTCATATTTCTCTCAGCGTCGAGATGACCGAGAGACGGTGATCTCCCTGACAGTCCGTTCTATTTGCTTCGGGACGCCGCTTGATGAGGAAGAGAAGCAACGGCTCTGTGCAGCCGCACAGCGACTTACACCGGCAGATGCTTGCTTCTACGGTTCTCAGGTCAATCGCATCCGCGCGTACACATGGGTGCATCAGTGAGTCTTGGACACTGTATTTGCTCAGTCCAAATGCTGACTCAGTCTGCAGAGATTCATGGTGTGATGCATGTGGGGGTTGCATTGGTGGCGCTCGGTTGTTCTGTCTTGATTGTGATAACAAGACTACGGAGGTTTATAATCCTCTAGATCTTTGTTGCGCACCAACGTGTATCGCAGCGCGCATTACATACCGGAAAGACCTCGAGGGCGCACACGAACCGAATCACAAGCTCGTCAAGGTTCGTACTGTTGTGCTGAAACGCCAACACGGCCGTGTACACACTGTCGCGCTGGAGGCATTCGAACGGGTGGAAGACGTCTGCAAGAAGATTGCAGAATCTACCAGAGGAAAAGAGAAGGCTGATCTCAAACCAGACATAGAAAGTGTTCAGGGCACTCCCCAAAAACCGGAAGATGAAACTTCACAGGACGCGACAGAGGCTCACGGGTCATCACAGACTCAAACTACCGACTTGCCTACATGTGGCAAGTGCGACGGTTCTCTTTCCTTTCCATGTTGGTATTGCGTTGTTTGTCAAGGTCGGTCATAACGGTGTATCCGCTCACCGGAATTCTGAATTGTCGCTAGACGACCTTTTCATATGCCACGCATGCGATGCGAATGGCGTCCCTGACCTCATGCGAAGCTCTGGTAAACATACCCAAGAGCATCATCTCATCCGCTGCCTTGCACCTGAGGAGGATTTGGGAGAAGCCTCTTCAACGGAGCAACGACTCATGTCACTGGAAGGCCGCCTTGATAACATGCAAACGCGGTTTGATGACCTTGACGGCCGGATGCGAAACATCGAGCAGCTCCTTCAAAAGCTGGCGGGAATGGCAAGTGCGGGGAGCCCCCAGTTGTAATGGATCTCTATCAACGACGCGTCGTTTGTTTTTTATTGGTTGACCGAAAGGACACGCAGCTGGACTTCGGAACGTCCCTACGATTACCCAAAGTTCATATCCATATCTGCCTCTGAATTGCACTTGTACTACCTCCCTCATGCTAATGAATAGTTTACCAGCGACTCAGCGACTCAACGCGATAATAATGGTGTTCTGTTTGCAAAAGTGACTCGGCTTCATCGAAGAAAGGATGAAATGCACCTTGCTGACCCACGGCCCTGATTTCGTCTCGGGTTGTAGTGGTATTAAGGTAATTGTACTTTAACTAGGCCGATGTCCTTCCCTTATAAAAGTTCTTCGCTGGTTGTCGGTTGTTTCCTCACAGTTACCAGTACCCGATCAGTCCACATCGCAACAAAAATAAGTCCTGGATCCGGAGCGACCGGCATGTGATATCGTGTACTGCAGGTTTCAGCTACAAGTTGCCATCGAGATCAATTACAGATCTTCCACTTCCAGATCTTCGGGAAACGGGAAATAATCTCCGCGGCAGCGTCGCTGGTATAGGTCTTGAACAAAGACAGTGGGTGGCCTTTCCCTCCGGGAACGCTGAAAGTTATCCAGAGACATGATGACAAAGGGTTGCAAGAAGTCGGCTGGTACAGTGCTGTACATGCAGTGATTGTGGAGAAGTAGTTTGCCAACAATTTTCCTTTTTTGCTTTACTCACGTGCAACCTTTTCATCACGTGAATATGTGACATATTGTGGCTCTGCACCAATGCCATGCCAGCTTGCCCGCTGTAGTACTAAAAATATTCATGTAGTAGTACGTGATACAAGGATACATTGAAGTTGCCTTATTTTTGTGAACTACTGGATGGCCATGTATATCACCACTTTTTGTCTTGAGGCCGAGGAATATGGCCGTCACGCCTGTCACGTCATTTTACGGCATGACTTTGCATTATTCGAACCCGAGCTTTCCCGCCTTATTGTGCGATTGTGCGAACATTCAACCGATGACACCGGGGTATTACGATGTTCGGCCACCTCTCCTCCCTCATTCCCAAGCCAAGAGATGACGCCATTCAGGCACTGGCATGCCTATCTTTACAAAGACGTACAGTAGAGGGTTCCAGGATTCTGGTGTAAGTTATATGATGATGGAAGCTGCTGATTGCAAGCACGGTCTCAACACGAATAGCTGATGCGTGAAGGGGCTGCCGTATCATTCCTGGGCCTTTGACAAGACGGAACAGGCAAACAAATCGAGTTTAGCGCATCATATAACCGGAACTAATTCTGGTTTGCCGTTTTGTTCAATGGCTGGCTCGATCCAGAATGTCGTGCCTACCAGGCAGCTGGCTTGTCCCACCCAGCAGCGTACTGGACTTCCGCAACATCTCACCTCGCTACTGTATTGGTATCGTTTACGCTGGCGCCGTGCGAAACGACATATATAGGTCCCGGTGGGAATAAAGCGATCCCCCTGATGTTCCGTGACCGCTCCTTCGGGATGCCGCTGCCTGAGATGAGGAAGGCACATCGAACCTCTCATAAGGCATGGCTATCATAAGGCACACGCTTTCATGTCCACCGATTTCCGTTCACACCCAATTCTGTTATTCTCATAGGGCATAAACTGCAATAGGGCATACGTTTGGCATCCACGGAAGTGTATGCCCTATCGGTAGCGGCAGAGCGGCATCGAGGTACTTCAAGGTTTTTTCAAAGTTACACATGCCAATGAGTGCAATACTAGTCGGACTTTCCATATCCGTCGGTCAACTTGGTTAAGGAACAAGATGCAGTGCAGAGCAGAGCCAAAGTCACGGTCGGTTCAATCAGCTGAGTGAGATCGATCACTGGCAACAGTTAACTTGAACGAGGCGAGGTGGGTCTTGCCGCTCGGAAGTTCTGTTAAGACTGCGACTTGTCTAAGTACAGTATAGCTTATCAACACACGCAGGGCTCCCTTCGTTTCTTCAATTACTTCCTTACTATATTGCGGTGATTGCCAGTGCGCACGTCATCCCGCCTGCATCTAATCTAGCCAAGTTTGCCCTGATGTACCATCAAGATGATCATCCTGTGGACCTGTGCCGTGAGATAAACTTTTTGATCATATAGCGTCCGTACGATAAAAATACCGTCCCTGACCTCTGGCGCGCACTGCTCCAGGCTTTCAGGCCGAGGGGCACCTTATCGCCCGCTGCAGAGCGCCGTGAAAGATTCTAACTAATGACGATACAGCCACATAAGGCGAAGCAGCGACGAGCATCCATAGAAGGTCCTCTCGACGGTCTGCAAGCGCAGTTCTCCTGTTATTATACAGCTGAGATCATACAGTTACAATCGCCACCTCCGTACAAGGCATCCAAATAACCTTACAACTGGTGTGCCTGACTTTTGTATATACAAGTCGACACCTTCTTAAGGCATACCCCTGACGGAGGGGATGCCTTGAGGGGTATTCGTCTACGTGATACTCTCTCATAAGGCATACCCTGGGCCGTGACGGAGGGGTATGCCTTAAGAGGGTGTCGACTGTATTCTTTATCCTGACGGTTTATCATATCGTGCTTGATCTGTACCCACGGGTGCTATTCAAATTATGCTCCATCAATATCATACCTCCACGACTATTCTTACGTTGTCTGCTGTGCCGTGCGAAGTACGCCTTCGTTGATCAATTTCATATCCAAACATATAGGCGATGCGATTATCAGAGCACAAAGGGATGTGATGCACAATATAGTCCTAAATTAGCGTGCGGGAGAGGTAAGAGTGGAGTGGAAAAGAGGCTACATGAAAAAAGGAACGTGGGGTGGGGGTTGAAACGTTGAAAGGGCAAATCAAAGTCCGAGGCTTGTCAAGTCCATAAAGAAAGAAAGTTCTACGTATGACTCAAAAGTCCCCTGTCAATCGCAGCATTAATAGTAGCTTTCCGCGAGGCTAGGTCTACACCAAATTGCTCCTCCAGTTTCCGTCGGATCTCACGCTTCGTGATAGAGTTGAGGTCCGCGTCATGCAAAAGACCCTGCACAGCACGATCAATCTCCGCGTCTGATGGCCCCAGAGCACCAACTTCGCCTGCAGTGTCTGACCGTGTGGTGGGTATCGCAACATCAAGATAATTTGTTGGCGGGCGTGAGAACGATTGATACATCTGGCTTCCATCCATAACTGGTGTCTGCGGATAGCTGTAGCCGCCATTTGGAGTATTCCGTCCCGATTGGTACCCAGGCGGTGATACGTAGGCGCCATGTCCCATTTGAGACGGTGATGGGGAGAAGCTGCGGGGCTCGTAGAATGTCTCGCGGCCATAAACCGATGTGCGTGATTCGGCATAGCCGTCATTCTTCAGCTTCGTGGGGGGCACCCAAGATCCTATACTATGGTTCGACTCCTTATCCCAAAGTTCGTTTTCCTAAGAGTCACGTAAGATATGGAGATATCAACTTCAACACCTGACTCACATAATCGTTCCACGACTTCAGTGGAATTGAGCGGGGATCGAATTTGCCTTCGTCCTAATAGAACGTGAGCCCCTACTTCACCTCAAAAAGAGGTAAATACGTACGTGGATGATCATCTTCTTACCAGCCTCACCCATAACGATACGGGTCTGGCCCCATGAGAAATCATCCATTTTCCAGAAGGAATAAAGAGGGAGGAGGAAGGAGAATGCAGGAATTGCAATGATGTAAAACACCATCCAGCCGACCATATCCCATTTACGACGAAGTATGAAGACGAACGCTTGGAGTCCGTAGACTGCCGCGATCAAGATCAAGGATAGCGTCGGTATGGCCTTGTGTTCCCCTGCCGTTAGAACAACTAGATAAACAATCTGAAGAAGATTTAGGGCGCCGAACGGGTGAAGAGACCGTTATTACTTACGTATGCAACCGAGACAGGTTGAATGATGGTGGACAGCAGATCAATCATGACGATAAAACGCATCGAGAAACAGCAGAAACCACAGAGTCTATCAAGGAACATCAACTCTCCGAGATTATGAACCGTAGAATTGATCCAGCGACGACGTTGTGACAGGAGCACCTTCCAGTCATCCGGCGCTACAGTATAAGCGTGCGCATCACGGACAAACTGGGTTTTGAAATTCGAGAAGTGCTTAAGCAGGAGTGTGGTCAGATATCGATCCTCGCCAAGATGCAAGAGATTCTTCATGTGGAGTGTATCGACCCGGTTTTCTGCATAATCGCTCACTAGTTGATTGGCGACGAGGAGAGGTTTGTGGGTGTCCGGAGTACGTAAACGATACAGAGAGAAACACCCGGGAAGACAAGTGACGGAACCGAACAGACTCTCGAATGCCTTGGCCAGGTGATGCGAGATGAAGTATTCGTAAACCTGCATCATGGTAATAATGGACTGTTTGGCATTAGCCAGACCCGTTTCACCACAAACGGCAATTAGCTTCTTGTCGTGTATCATTCTGCAGCATGTGTAAGAGGACGGTGAATTCTCGAAAGGGCCACAGCGAACTTACGCAGAGATCAACCTGTTGACAGACATAGGTTCTACCACGGTGTCGGCGTCTACGGTGAACAAATACTCGTAGAAAGTCGGATTGACACCGATGACATTCTTTATCTGGTGGTACATCTCAAGCTCCATTGGACTCATTGGAGCATTGAAATGAACCTGCCCGGATCATGAATAGGCGCCACGGTAGATCAGAGACAAGACCCCACCTTATTCAAGAAGTTCATAAGCAAGATTTGCGAGTCTCTCTTACCACGGTTCCCGGGTCGCGAACGCTCGGTTGGCTTGCCGATCTTGACGAGGACCATGTACGGAACCACGTGGCCATTAGTCTCGTATAAACCAGAGTACACCTTGCCCATGTTATGTTGCTTCGCGCCTTCTCCCAGCGATTGGAAGCTGAGCGGTTCTGGGTCCTGATTAGGGTCGGCACCCAAAATGTCCAACACGATCCGTGGTGTGGGCTTGTCATTGCCAGATCCAACGATCATACCGTCGCAGATGATGACAAGCAGTTTACGCTTATCATCGTACTTTAGCTGCGCCAGGGAGTCGATCGTTCGCCTGAGGGAAGCATCGCCCTCCGTGTAACACGGCACCTGACAGATGACGAACTTGTCGTGGTCCTCGGGCGCACGCGGCGAGCTGAAGTTGATGGAGGCCAAGAATTTGAATCCAATGACGCTGACCATGAGGACTGAGAGGGCAAGTAGGATGTATGTCGAAAACAAGCATTGAGGCGAATTGCGGTTGTCCACCTTGCCGATTGTAAAGAGGTTCCGCAGACATACTTTCTGCGCGGAGAGAACATTCGAGTCAATGTTCAGGTTATCCAGGGCCTTCGTGATATCATGGCCCGAGTTGAACTGAAAGAGGTTAATGACACCACCGTGCATGAAGTTCACATCAGCCTGTGGGGCTTGCTGACCGTAAGGAGCCCTTGTGGCAGGCGGGAACTGGACGTAGTCTGTAACGTCATATACAAGGCCCCTGTAAATACCGACAGATCGTCCAGAGTTGGCCATATTGCGAATTTCCTTTGGTGTGTAGCCGATAAAGCCTCTGCGGTTATTCCAACGCATGACTGTCATGCTCTCAAAGTACCAGTCTGGTCGGGAATCATTCGTAAAGACCCGGAAGTCATGGTACTGCGCGTTTGGATCGGTGTTATTCTGGAAGTTGAGGATGACATATGGGCTGACACTTCCGCTGACGCCATTGCAAAGTGCGCTAACCTACAAAATCGTCAGCTGAGTGAATAAAATAAAAATACAATATGCCAAACGGTAGATTACCTGAACCGGGAAAAGGTCATCCACGACAGTGCCGCCGTACTTTAAAACCGACTTCTGCGTGACCACAGGAACAATCCGCAGGTGAGTCTGCGCAACTTGCGTCAGGTCAAATACCTCTCCGCGAATGGCCACGAAGACGTTGTTTGGGCTGTTCTCCACGCTATGCGATGCCAGTTCACTCGTTGAAAATACATGCTCTGTGGGGCAGATGAGGTCGCCCAACACGGCAATGACAAACACCGCGCAGGCACAGGTGAACCAGATGATGATATTCAGAGCGAGCTTTTCACGCCATGCTTGTCGCACGTCCTGGCGCTTCATGCGCCCGAACCAGCGTAGGAACGGTGAAGGCACCCACCAAGTGAGCAGCCAACACAGTGCGACCCATCGCCGACGCGCCGACGTCTCCTTGACTACTTCTGCCGTCTCTCCTTCATGAACCTCCCCCGGGAGTGCTTCCTTTTCGAGTAGCGCCTTCTTGTCCACGTTCTGGAACATGTTCCGAGATGGTGCGTAGGACTCGGTTCCAAGTGACATTGTTTCATCACGGGCGCTCGTCAGCCTGCTACGCCCATCAAAATCATCGCTGCGAAGCGACTGCCGTTCTTCATAGTCATTGTACATGTCGGCACGCTGAAAGGGTGATGCGTTGGCAACGAGCGGAAGTGCCGGGCTAGATTGATTGAAAGTGTCGGCATGGCCACCTGGATAAGGCGACTCTTGTTCGGTTTCTTGGCCTCGGTAGGGTGCATACGGGTCAGCAAGTCCTCGTGGGTCAAGGCCTGCCTCGATCTCTGCTTCTCGCATTCGATTACGCTTGATCTCTTCCGTATCTTGAGAGCGCAAAGAATTTTCAAGAGAGTGGAAAGCTGTATGAGACAAGAAGACCTAGACAGCACAAAGGCAGAAAGGCACTGAGCTTTTATCAGATAAAGGTTCGTTGTAAAACTTACCTTGTACTGACCAAGGACCAAATCGTTGTCATTAAAGCCTAATGCAGCCCTGGCACGCTCAATTTGCTCCCTAGATTCGCCTTCGGTGGCTCCTGCGGCAGCAAGTTTCTCCCGATACCGATCGCAGAACTCGCGCGGTGTCATACCAACCTCGAATACGTTCACACACCGCCGGGCAATTTCTGTCAATCCCAAGCTGCGAATCTGTCCCTTGACTGAACGGCCCTCGAGCTGATTCGGCAATTGCGAGTCGTTCGGGTTCACACAGAAGACATACCACGTCTGTGTCTCTTCAAGCGTCTCGAAAAGCGTGGAAAGCGCGCTCCGGAACTCGCCCGTGACGCACGGGCTTGAGCTATTTAGAGTCGCCGCCGCCGCATCATCATCCTCACGTTCTTTTTCCTCTACATCACCCAGATTTGGAGCGCGCCTGACCGTGTTTTTCCGTCGAGTGGAGGGAGCACGCATGGGTTTGACAGGCTGCTGCGCTGCAACGATTGTGTCTTCGTTACGCGGATGCATCTGTGTTGCAATCGCCTTGCCGGAAAATAGTCCACGAACAAATGGGTTGATAGAGCCAGAACCTTCTCCGCCTGTCGGGGCTTCGGGACTATGTGCGTTTCCGCGAAGTAAGGAGACAAAGTCTGGGTTAAGCGCGTCAAGGTTTCGCTCAAGGAAGCCCTCTGATGAGTAGGTAACGGGCCCGTTGAAATGATTAATAGTGAACGTAGGAAAGCCAGAGCGGTCTACCGAGCCAACCTTGAAGGAGGAGTGGTTGGCCCAGCGCTTTCCAAACGCTTCTACCATCGTGTGATCGGTCTTCTTCGGCGCGCGCCGTGCTTGGTCGTCCATAATGTGGATGAGCCCCCCAGGTTGATTCTGTAGCAGCCGTAGGCATTCCGAATTGTCGAAATAGGGAACCTGGGGCACAAAACGAGCGATACCCTCGCTGTTGTACTCGGCAACATGGCTATCAAACAGTTTCTTTTGAATAAAATTGTGGAGGCGCTCGTTGGCAAAATTGATGCAGAATTGATCGAGAGAGTTGGGACGAGAAGTAAGGTTCTGTGGCCCGGGAAGATCGAAGAGGCCGATGAAAGTAACGAAGTCATCGCGACAGAAGCGTTCATTGATATGTTCATTAAGCCATGAGAACAGGAGGGAGTAGAGTGTCTTGGCAAGATCGTCTCGGTTATCGGCTGCACCATCAGGGTCGAGAAAGACTGTACAAAGCTCCTTCTTGACGAGCTTAGTCTTGTACGAGAGCGCTGTCTCCAAAGCTGAAGGTGTGACACCCAGGAATTCGGCGACCAATGCCAACACGTCCTGGTTGCGAACAACGGCAGCATCGACGTCTCGGCCCCGATCAATCGTAAATTCGAGGTTGCCAAGATGAAGAATGGCTGCAATCAATTGACACGTTTGTGCAACGTGACGTTTAGAAAATCCAACATTCTTGAGACCGAGCTTGAGCTGTTCAAATCGTTGTGCGTCATCGTCACGCATGTTCTGGCGACCACCGGGCACGCCGCGCTGGCCAAGATAGCGGAATGTGGTCTTGTCGAGAAGTTGCATGTGCTGACGCTCCTCTGCAGAGGCACCTGCAAAAAGATAGTAGAAAATGTGGAAGTTCCGCTCGCCGGACGGAGCACCCGCGACACGGTTACGTTCGAGGTAATAATCGAGGTTTTTTATCCCACAGAGACGTCCACGCTCAGTGAACTGGAGCTCGGTGTACTTGCCGAAACGAGACGCATTCGGGTTGAAGAGTGTGCGAGCATTGCCAAACGATTCGAGGACAAACTCGGCGGCAGGAATTTGGTGCGCAAGCTTGGACCCTTTCTTGCCGGGATTGCTGACGCTCAGCTCGAGAAGAGCCTTGATGGCAAGCCTACGACTCTCGGACTTCCCACTCCCCGTCTCACCGCTGTCACGAGAAGGCCCAAGTGTCAGAACAGGCATATGTGAAGGGAGACGGTGCTCACCTTAAAATAATGCTCTGATCTTGAGTAGTCCGCCGCATGTGGTAATAAGCATTGTTGGCAAGCTGAAATATGTGAGGGGGAAGGGGTTCTTTGTCTTCAGTTACGCTGCGAAATTCGGCCGCATACTTGTGAAGAACCGAGTCGGCATTGGTGGGCACATATTTATGAGGATTGACAGCGACGAGGGCAGATTTGCTTATGCCGGTATAAATGGTATCTGAGAGGAATCTTTCGCGAATACACGAGACTATGGCATCGTCAGAGAGTGGGGAAAGGGCGACGAGGTCGTTTACAGCCTCGAGGCGCTGGTGATGGATGGTTGACTGCCTTTTCATGACAGCCAGAAAGGTAGGGAACGTGTATGTATAGGGGAAGGGAGGTTGACGGCCTCGTCACCGTCGTCGTCGTGGAGGAAAGAGGGAGTTGAGGCTTGAGGCTTGTCTCTTTGCCGTTGCCGAACCGAGACTCACAACCGGCGGCAACTTCCGGCGGTACCCGTCCCTCAGACACCCCAGTTCCAGTTTTATATATTACACAACTCTATTTTACACTCAGGTTTCAGTCAAATGGGACTGGCCGAATTCCTGGTCCAACGAGCCTTGCTCCCTCCTGTCTCTTCTGCGCCTCCGCTGCGGCTGCGAACGCTGAAGGGACGGGGATGCCACATGGGTCATGCCAGCCAGCGTGCGGATCGCCCGCATCACCATGCGAGTGCACGTGACCGTGATCGTCCTCATCCTGATGATGATCGACAGGCAGCGGCACGATGGGTCCCTCGTACGCCAGAATCGACCCAAAGAGCATGTGTTGAATAACTGGCAGTTTCCCTAGCACCTCTGCGTGATACATTTTGATCATCCCTTGGTTGACCTTGTCCCATGTCTTAACCTAAAAATAACAAACTCTTAGCCGATCTCATTCTACCTTCGAATCAGCAAAAAAAGTGTGTATACAGCCGAGATGTCATCCAACATCGGGGAGTGCCATCGCAATGACGCAGTTTTAATCTAGGTTTCAGGGTGAGCTGCAAGTGCGGACGTGATCACCGCAGGGCGCTCAGTATACCGAGTTGATGAACCGAATGCATGCAAAGTACATATAGTCCTTCGAAAATTCTTCTACTACCTCGTTATCATGGATCGATTTGGGTCGTAGGTATTTATGTCCTGCGGGAAAAGATATCAACAGGAGATAAAATGTCAGCCTCCGCATACATGAAACACAAACCTCTGAGCTGTGCCGAGCCGAATAAAAATGGCAGGAAATGATAATCATCCAAACCCCAAACCCCATGTGAACCGGCTGGCTCTAGCCAGTACATAGACTGTAGGGTGCGCATCACTTGAATGTATCTTGGGGTGTGTAGGAAATCAGTGCCCGAAATGAGGGTCGTGAGGGAGGGAGAACGTCGCTAACCTCCAAAATACCTCGATCACCAATGCTGTGTGGTCGCTCTCCCGAACGACCCCCAACTGTTCGAGACAAACCCTGACAACAACAAAAAATGACGACCCGCGCGTGAGATGCAAACGAAAAAGAAAAAGAAACAGACTAAGTATGTAGCGGGTGAAACACGCACAGCCAGCAAAGGAAGTTGAGTTCCATCCCACTCCCGTAGTCAATGCGCGTCCGGTTGCCCCACGACTCGCAAAAGTAGCCA
>QFEA01003006.1:8141-21197 GCA_003315975.1 Lactifluus echinatus
CCGCCGCCACCTGTGGGGAAAGCCGGGTGCATCGCACGTAGTCCTCCACGGAAGTGCGGCATGCGGCGTGCAATCTCGCGCGTGAACTTGTACGCCCACATCAGGAGCGCGACGTCTGCCATCACTGGCGAAACAAAAGGAGCAGGCGTCGGTCAGCACATCTCGCGCGCGGACGATAGGTTTAAGCGTGGGATGGCGCTGACGATTCGAGGAAGCCGGGGACAAAGTCGACCGGCGCGGAGACGTCCTCGCTGTGCGTGATGTGTACGTAGCCGCGCGCGACTGGGTTTTCCTGAGGGGAAAATGGGTTTCGGGCGGGTTAGATGTAATGTGTAGGTACAGTGCCATCGTGCTTAGTGCCGCGGCGCTAACCGTGTAGTATTTGCGCCGCGGATCCACAGGGGGGCCCGGGAGCCTATGTCACGCATAGTATGGGCAACTAGTCAACGCCGCTGTGGAAGCACGCACGATGCAGAAGCCCCAATCCAAAAGACGGGCCTGTCGGGTGCCTTGGAAAACTGGGAGTCCCAGACCTCCTTGAATTCAGGACCAATTTCAGCGAGTTCAGAAAGGCGTAGGGCGGAATTTGACGCCTGCATCGATAGAGCTGCCACCGTGGTCAGCTAGAGGGTGGACAAGGAATAGAGTAGCGGCGGCGGCGTACTTGTGGGCTATAGGACCCTTCTTTGTTCTCGCGAATTCGGCATTGGCAGCTAAGGTGGGAGTGATGTGAAGAAAGAATTGCCAGGCATGCAAAACCGCTCATACCCTCCACCGCGTCTTTTTCATTGTGAAAAAGGGCATCGAGCGTCTGTGCCTCGTCTGCGGCATAGTATGGAACGACCAAAATATTGTGCTTTGTACATATACACAGTCAGGAAATGTGACCTTTTGCTCATAGCTATCGCGTAGTGGACCATGGTAGTTCTCGCCAACACCAGGCAAGTCCACGCGTTGCTCTACTCCAACGCGCTCAAGTACATCCTCCGATCCTATCCCAGAGCGTTCTAGTATTCCTGGGCTACCAAAAGTCCCAGCGGAGAGGACTACAAGTTTCGTCGCGCGGACAGTAAGTGTTTCGTTCGAGCCATCTGGATGGATCAACGGATTTAAGGCGAACGCAACGCGGTCGCTCGGTTCTCACTGCATACTTTCATTGACGCGCTGCTGAAGAAGAGAAAAGACATGCCGGGACATACTCATCGAATGTAACGTGCTTGACATTTATGCCAGTCAAAATGTTAAGCTCTGGACGGGTTTTAGTGGATAGATCATGTGGTGGGGTACATCAGAACGGTTCCCCGTCTCTCCGTCTATCCACCTGCTCACTGTAGAGCAAGCTCTAGGGCTAGGCTCGAAACCTCGTTTCGGAGCATTCGGATTTTCGGAGCATCCGGAGTGCCTGACGCTGAGCGCGCGACTCCTTTGGACTTTCCTTTCACCCATACTTTCTCTAGCTATTTTCTCTCCTGTCCAATGTCACTTTCATTACCACTAAACCATTTTCTTCTTTATTAACTGTTGGATATTCAATACTACCATCGGACATATAAAAGATAGGTACTCTTGACCCAAATAAAGAGGCAACTTCGGCGGGCAAACGAGCCCCAGTTGTTCTCACCCAGTTCTGCACGCAACGAAGTCTCTTAGTTTTCTCTTTCCTTCTCTCTCTTTGGGAACAGGTCCCAAACGATCTCACAAGTGCTACCCCCGGTAGCGCTTATATATCACGAACCTCAGTTATCCAACACGCACGGGACAAACGCTGAGGAGAACGTGTACTGACTTTTGCCATCTCTGTGTGCGATTTGAAGGCCATACATGAGACGCATCAGGTTGCAAGATGGGGTATGATAAGAACGCGTACTGTATAGACATTGATTGTTGAGAGGTCATTTGAATCGGTGTCGGACGGCGCCAGGGCGCGGCCAGGATCGAGCACCCGCGAGACATCAAGAAACTGTTTTCCAATGTCCGTGAACAACCCACCGTCTGAGACCTTATGCGGGCCATCGGCGCCGTGAGTTGGGCCGCGAGGCGTGACCTGGTACGTCTCTGTCTGCAAGGACAGATGAGAGCAAGTCCGGACCTAGGAAGCGCCCTGTGCACCTTTTTCAGGAGCGGGACGAGGTCCTTCGGACCCCACTCAGGATTCTGATGCACCGTCTCCCAATCATCGTAGTCCGAGGCAGACGCACGGGTATACATCATGACTAAACCCAAACACCCACGCGACAAACACACACACAAACACAACACACGGTACGTCGTCAATCGCCCCAGCCGCGGAGAAAAAGCAAACACGTTAATCAACGGGACATAACTTACAGTTGACGCTTCCGCCGCCGCGCCGAGACACTGCCCGGACGGCACGATGAGCGAGCGCCCGCCCAGCGCCTCGCTCGGCTGGCCGATGTGTGCGCGTATGGTGCGCGAGCCCGGCGCGAGGTGATTCAGGAAGCGTGCGGGTTGCGTGTGGTCCGGGTCGTTGTGGGTTGGGGGACCCGCCTCGAGGACAAGGATGCGGAGGCCAGGATCGGTTGCTGAAAGACGGCCGGCAACGACGCAACCCGCGGTGCCACCTATTCGACGTCCACTTTGATAGCTTGAGGCAGGGGAGGACGCACCACCCACGATGATAATGTCGTATTCTTCGTGAATAGTGGTAGGAGTAGACACCCTTCTCTGGTATGCAGACATAAACAAAGGAGGTTTATTATGATATGATATGATTGCGGGCTCATGTGAGACAGCATTGAATATTATAGACACGTGGCGATTGTCGAGGTCGAGATCGACGCGAAGCAGGGATGACGTCACTTCCATGCGGGCGGTGCCGGTGCCGAAATACATACACAGTAACACAGTAGAGAGACCAACATAGTGTCAGATTGCCAACCCATCATTATACACACTTCATTTCATCGGCCACCCTTGCGCGCTGAATGAGAGGCGGCGCCATTGACCTTAGGTACTGGCTGCACTAAGGGTTCTTCTGCCGGCGACTCGTCCTCTTCATCTTCCAAAAGATGAGCCGCACGCTGGAGACCAATCAGCGGGCAAGACACAAGACAGCGTGGATGCACATCCAGGAGGACGCGCATGTGCGAACCTTCATCGCCTCTGCTTCGTTAGAATAATGCCGCCCTCGTGCCTTCAGGAACGCCTCGTGCTTCGCAACCGCTGCATGAATAGGGGCTTAGCCGAAACATCGGGCCATCGACGGGTTTATCACGCACCTTCGGGCGACATAGGCTCATCATCGCTGCTTTCCACTTGGACCTCGCCGCGTTGATAGTCGGAAGGTATGCTGAAACTCGTGCTACGGCTCGAGCTGCCACTGCTCGATCGTCCCGGCCGCTTTCCCATCGAGAATGAGGCACGCCGGGGGGACGATGGTTCTATCGGGGACGGTGAGGCGGGGGGTGGTGAGGGAACAGAAGAGGTGGCCCCTAAGTCGATCGCTGGGATGTCTGCATCTAACCTATGAGAGGCAATGATGGAGTCAGTTGGATAGAGGACACGCACCACCCTCGCCCTCGACTTCGTCCAGTTCGGCATTGTAGCGTACGTAAGGCGTCTTTGGTTCCGTTATCTTCATTTGGCTATCTTTCTGCAGCTCCGTGAGCGCAAGATTGGTCTCGTCCCATTGCAAGCTACTCAGGGACCAGCCAAGACGGTCGAAAGGAGAGATCCGGAGTGAGTGACGTATGGTGAGAGGCTATAGAATGGACGAAAGGGGACGAATATGCAAATGGAAATATAAGGGTGATCCATGGAGTCGTCGATGGGCGCGATGGCACCAGATAGGAAACAGAGAAGTTGGAGATGGAGGGAAGACATATATGATATGACTAGAGAGATACAACAAGACTTAATCAACAGAGTCACTTACTGCTGTGTTACTGCTCCTGGAGCAGGAGGGGCATTCTTCAAAATGCCCTTGGGCTTGGAGGAAGATGCGCTGCGCCTAGGGGGGCTGTGGGTCGGTTGTTCAGTCGACATCTGCTAATCGCAAGCGTTCGGGTAGATGAGAAGCAAATCAACGATGATGAGACTCAAGGATAGAGGGTATGCCAATGAACCCTGTACAAATGTACGAGCAAGTGGCGGTATGATTGCGCAGTCGAGTCGTAGGACAGAGACAGAGGACAGAGATAGACAGTGCCGAGTCTGACCACGCCACGAGCAGGCAACCGGCTTTTCCCGGCCCGCTCAGCGGCTTCTGACCTACCGTTCGTTAACAAGCCAGCGGAGCAGAGAAGCGTCTAGCAGGTCGGGGTGAAGGTCCCATCCGTCACGTCTTCCTCTTCCAGCCTGAGTACTTGCGCTGCAATTCCTGACTTCCGGGTAGATTCCCGACTTTGCCAGTCCGTAAAATCCCCCAAGTGTTGAGTTTTACACACCTATTCTCTCAAATTCATCTCCCCGAACTCGGTTTTTCTCGCACGTCGCGGTTCCACTAGCGGAATATTAATCTGGAATATTTGGGTTTGGGGCGCGTGGCCCTCTCCTCAATTGCAACTGCAAGACTTGCATATTGCGTGCGATCTACGTATCCTGTGCGACAACGGGCTGATGTATGTTAAAGAGAAAACATGTTCGCTAGTAAGAGTGTGGGAAGTTGTGTGCGGATTCCGGCTGCGCGTTATCTCGCTTGGCACCAAACTTATGACTGTCTCGGCAAGCTGTCGAAACAATTGAACGTTTTAATATCGCTTTTTTCCGTTATCTTTATATAATTACTCGCGGCCCCTAATGACGTTTTACAGCGCGGTACGATACGAACTGGTCAGAGACGTTTCTTTCGGCCATCACTCATTTCATTACGTCCTCGAGCTGATATCAGCTGGGTCTGGCTTCTCACTGCCAGCGCTTAATTTAATGGTAGACGATGTCACCGCCACTTCTTGTTTCTGGGCAAGACGTCTTATCAATTCCATATAACCGTTCCCAAATCGACGTAGACCCTTTGCTTACCGACTATGACAGCTGCCAGCACGTATCTGGTCTCGTGAATTCAGCGTGCGCCGATCTACTGTGTGCTACTTATCCCTCCAGTTTGTTCACGACTCCTAATGTCTCTCGTGCCTCGCTCCAAACAGGTGACTATTCTGCTATTGTTTGTTCCCACCTTTTAGATGGGAGTTCAGTCTTGCGAAGAGATCGGACACACTTTTACTGCAGCTGCCGCTTGAGTATCTGACTCTCTAAAACATGATACCCTTTTAACGAGACCACGTATTGATTTGGCGTAGTTGAGAGTAGTACTGTAGGGATCAACACGCACGGCGAGAGTGTGAAATATGACAGCAGCGAAAACGACTGTACGCCAACGCGCGCTAGCACCACCCCACTTTTTGCACGCCCGTGTCAGCTCCTAGTGCTTTTATGATCAGTGATGGTTGGAGTTGTATCTGGAAAATTGCAACTCTCGACTTTCGAGAGGGGCAAGTGAACTTATTCATACCTGACTGAGGCCCCACTCGTATGATTTCCGATGTACCCTACCCTATTATATCACAATGCACGCCACGGCAAAGTTATTGCTTTCAACATAGGGACGACTTCTCTGGACGTCCTAGTCGTGTGGTCGTTTTACCTATTGACCCTGCCAGATTAACAGCCTCGTTTTATTACCCCATATCCCCCGCGGCCACCTGTTCCCGCGGCCACCTGTTTTTGTAGTGCTCGTTGGAGGGGGTGAGGTCAGGCATATCCTTTCCGCCCTTACGTCATCTGCTATGTCCGGAGAAGCGGACTTGGAATTTCGACCAGTTTGAAATTCTGATTGTCAAGCAAATCACTGATGACCGGATGACCTTCCACATTCATTTCAGCTGCACATTTTCAGCTGCACAACGCATCTCTACTCCCAAGCTGTTTTGGATTTGAAGATGGCTAATAGGTGCTTTGATCCATTTTGCAATTCGATCTACGTGATAGTGACGACTACGGATCGCGGATCGGATGTCCGCGTCCACAACCCTCACAAATCGAACAAGGACCACCTGACCACCTGACCAACCTTTGTACTTCGTCCATTTCGATGTTTAATTTGTGTCGGGCTGCGAAACTCCGGCTGGTTCTGGGTGTCCGCGGGGAGTTTGCTGCCAGTCGGAGCCAGATTCGCTTCTCTCTCTCTTCCCGCTACTCCTACACCGCCAGCGTACAATGTCTGCTCCATAATACTCGATAGCCACCGGTACCTGGCATTTCGTAGCGGGACCTCGATAGAGTACAAATGGTTGACGTTGGGAACCGTATCATTGGCATAGGCGCACAGGTGGCATTCCCATGAGATGGCGTATTTGTGAGTAGTTCCGACAGCCTAAAGTGGTTTGAACACACCGAGAATTACGCAAATGCATGCCCAGCACATAATATGGCCTCATCTTTGGGGTATCCAGGGTCACATTGGGCTAGCTGAGACCTCATGGGAATGTGATGTGGTAGGTCGGTGTTGCGATTGCGTTGTTTTTCCCTCCCTCTAATGTCAACATCTACTATGTCTCCAGTGCCTCGCGGGCGTGTCGCTTGACATCTGACTCCAGGTTGAAGATGCCGATCCATACGTCCTGTACGGCCATGTCGCTTCCTAGTGCCTGGCTCATGACAAGGGCAGCGCCGCGTTGTGATGCCCCCTGCCCGTATGCAGCCTGTCTAGTCGATGAGCGAAGGCCCCGCCGAGTGATACGTATGAAGAGTGCTTAAACCACTGCGTAGCTCTATCTTCCCAACGCACGACATCCTATTGAGGATCACCTCAGGGGAAACACCCAGATGATACATTATCTGTATGCACATGTCATCATCAATTGACGGACAATTCCAAGGGGTCCCCCGGCGCTGATAGGCAATTATTTTCTGTGCGCACCTTATGTGTTCAACACCCTCATTGTCTAACAGGATGACAGCCCGACGTGCTATGCCAGACTTGGGGAAAGCAGTGTCGTCTACTATTCTCTCCATGTCTGGTTAGCATTCCTGGCTACGAGGTATCAACCGTATGAGCTTTGATAGCTCTTCGTAATCCGCCAGGTGGTCTTAGAAACAATCAAAGGAAATATTCCTCAAAATGGCTGCCCGATTACAAGTGGAGCGACTGTGCGCTGCATTCATACTCATTCATCCACTCTCCTTGTATAGTCTATGCGTACTCTTGGGCCCACTCGCCATATGCACTACCAACGATAAGCTATTATTTTCAAAACGACTTTCTGGCTATTTCAACCGCGTACTCGCTAGTAGGTTCCATGACTGGACAAGGTGGATAACGTCACTCTCTAGTACGCGCATTGTCAACATCGTTCCTTTGTTGCCACCTAGGACTGCGAAATAATAACCTTCCTATTATTTTCAACCCCCATTTGACACTGCTCTTCTGGATCTCATGGTGATACTCGCCGAGCTTCCGATTGTCAACACCAGCGAGAAAATTATCGATAGCTCGTTTCAGGGTCGATCCTTGCGACATTCAGCTGGATTAATCACCCGTATTCTATATTGGTACCCATTCCAACACAATAGATATGAGCGACTCAAGTTTCAACCCAATATGAGTAAACTTGATAGCAGGGAACACAACAGGTATGACCTCTTACACAGAAGGAGTGCAAGATACGATCGCAGGGGAATAACGCAATACGCAAGGAGGGTAAGAGGTTACAGAAGTCATTTGGGCTCTGGAATGGCCGCCTTGCCGGTTAGGACGTAGCCTACGGTTCGGTACCAATGACCGGCCGTTCTCCACGCAGCAACAGGCCAAATTTCATTTTTACGGACCATCCTAGAACGGAGCTTCCATGTGCCAAGTTTCTGCCTTATCTCCGCGAAACGAGTAACCACCTCGTCCATCGTAGGGCGTTGTGTCGGATCGTCTCGGACCATGTCGGCAATGAGCGACTCAACGAATTCGAAACCATGGTACTTCTGTTTCATACGGTCAGAAAGGTACTTCAGTTCGACAGACAGGACGTGCATACCATGATATAACGCTCCCGTACTAAGTTGCCGAGATAGTAAACATCGGTTGGGAACGGATTGCAAGGCGTTTGCCGGTCTTGGTGCTCAGGTGCAGACTTGTCGCCACCGCGGAGCGGGATGTCGAGAGGGGGCCCATTGGCCGGATCATATTGTCGGGAAAGGCCGAGGTCAATAAGAAAGTATCGTGGAGGACGCCAAGTTCGAGTATATCCTTTCGCCTTTCCACGGAAATTCTTGCTACGTCTGATGTCTACGGGATGGAAACATTTGGGAAACATCCTCGAGGGGTCAAGCATGATATTTTCTGATGTGCAATCTCTGAGAAAGATATGAGCAACATAAACGTGGACGTAAAGCTGAACAAATACCGATGAGCGACATTATTCTCATGCATGAATTGAACGCCCTGGCTGATTGAGTAATGTAGTCGATATAATCAAAGACAAAGACAACAAGCACCTCGCAAATCTGTTCAAAGAAGGCCACAAATTCACCATATGTTTGGAATGGCGGTTCGTAAAATGGACGCAGAAGGGAGTGCACCATAATCAGAGGGTCATTAGGTAGCTGAATAACATCAAGTAGACGTGCGCAGTGATTTCGGGGATTCGTGGTGAGAGGATCAGAGGAGAAAAGTCTGTTCAACTGGAGTTCATGGGGCCCTTCCTCCTCTGGAAGCATCTTCAATATCACAGTTTTCCCGTCAGAGATCCTGGTCGCATCCATAATCAGACGGTGCTGAAAGCCGTGAGCGTGGTATACCGAGAAAAAGTGCATACACCCACTAATTGTGGTTGGCCATCTTCGCAACGAAGATGAAATTTATCGGTTCCGGTCCACGATGGCTTCCAATCATGGCAGTAACGAGGCCGAAGGAGATAGCCAACCTGCTCAAGCGCCTTCTGACGCTCTGCCCACCATGTCTCGAGCGGAGTAAGCTCTTCCGGTTTTCTTCCCGAGAGATGGTTGGACATCCACTCGAGAGCCAGCTCAGACATGTGGACAACAGAGAAAGAAGGTATGACCAAGGTAAACAGAGCAGGACCAGGTTTGACCAGTTGAATTCCACACCCAGAGCTGACCCGTCCTCGGGAAGCAACTTGCTTTCTGACAACGGAGGAAGGTGGAGGACTTCGGTGAGCGGGAATGTAATAATGGGCTTAATAATGTACAGTACAGCGCAGTACAGAACTAGCTTCTGCCCACACTAAGAGCTGGTAGCCAAGGCCAACGAATCTCAAGGTGTCGTTATGTGCGTTATGGACAGCCAAGCTGAGTATCGATGATGAGTCGTTGCGGCAACATGGGCCATTTTTAAAGTACTACCTCCAGCCTGAGCTCATATCCTAGAGTAAAAGAGTGAGACAGGCAGACTAATGGTAAGACAGGGACCAGGACAGCGCTATTGAATGTGGAACATGCAGGGCGCGGGGAGAATAGGGTGACCGGGACATGATAGATCACGTGGAGGCGGATACCGTGATGCTTGGACCCGTGCAGCTGGCGCGCTTGCTTCAAGAAAATACAAAAGGTACCTGAAGAATGTCAGTCCGAAGTCCGACCGAGAGCCCATGATAGAACATAATCAGAAAGAAACGAAACGAAACAGGCGAAAATCCACTAGTAATACCAATCATACCGCAGCCGCTGCGCTGCGTGCATGTGGGTCGCTCGTATGGCGGTTTCCTTTACTCAAAGTGGGATGCAGATGGTCGTTACAGCTCGTTTTTATACCGAGGGACATGTTAACGACGTCGACATAAGTCGTCCCACAGCCTTGTCCTGAGTCTCTTGAAAATGGTACGGCGCACGTGAACTTACGGGGATCGACAACCAACAACATTTCGGTATATTCGAGAAACGATTGAGTACGGAAGCAGGACGAAAAAAATACGATTGCAAGGGAGTAACACAGCGCGCAGTAAAGGCAAGACGTTACGAAAGGTATTTCGGCTCTGGAAGGGCCGCTTTGCGAGTGATGATGTAGCCTACTGTCCGGTACCAGTGGCTGACCGTTCTCCATGCAGCGACAGGCCAGATCTCATTTTTACGAACCATCCGGGAACGAAGCTTCCATGTGCTGAGTTTAGTCTTTATTTCTGCGAAGCGAGTGACTACCTCGTCCATTGTAGGGCGCTTTTTTGGATCCTCTTGGACCATGTCGGAGATCAGCGGTTCAATAAATCCAAAACCGTGATACCTCTGATTCATACTATTCAGAAAGTCTACCTGTCAACAAAATAGGTTGGCAAACCTGTATATAATCCTCTCGGACTAAGTTTCCTAGATAGTATACGTCAGTTGGAAATGGATTGCAAGTTGTTCTTCGGTCCTGGTGCTCAGGTGCAGATTTGTCGCCACCACGGAGCGGGATGTCGAGAGGAGGACCAGTAGCTGGGTTATATAGCCGAGAAAGGCCGAAGTCGATAAGAAGATATCGTGGGGGTCGCCAAGTTCGAGTATATCCTTTTGCCCTTCCACGGAAATTCTTGCTACGGCTGAAGTCTACGGAATGGAAGGACTTGGGATACATTCCCGACGGGTCAAACATGATGTTTTCGGATGTACAATCGCTAAAGACGCAATCAGCAAAAGATCTAGGTGTAACAATGAGAGGATACCGATGAGCAACATTATTTTCATGCAAGAATTGAACGCCCTTTTGAATCTGAGCAACGCAGCCAATATTGGCAAGGGGAGGAATGACACTCACCTCGCAAACCTGTGCAAAGAAGGTCACAAACTCTCCAAAGGTTTGAAATGGCGGGTCATAAAATGGGCGTAAAAGGGGGTGTACCATGATCGGGGATTCATTAGGTAGCTCAATGACATCTAGTAGAGGTGCACAATGGTTTCGAGGATCGGACATAAGGAGTTCAGAGGAAAACAGCCTATTAATTTGGAGTTCATGAGGGCCTTCTCTTTCAGGAAGCATCTTCAACATCACGGATTTCCCGTCAGAGATTCTTGTTGCATCCATGTTCAATCGATGCTAAGGGCTGTCAGTGCGATTCATCGAAAGCAAAACGTATACGCCCACTGTTTGTGGTTGACCGTCTTCACAGGAAAGGTGGTATTTGTTAGTTCCGGTCCACGATGGCTTCCAGTCCGGCAGGTAGCGGGGCCGAAGCATGTAACCGGCATGCTTGAGTGCCTCTTGCCGCTCTGCCCACCATTTCTCAAGCGGAGCGAGGTTTTCTGGCGTCCATCCGGGGAGTGGGTTAAAGATCCAGTCGCGTGCTGGCTCTGACATGTAGAACAAAGACAGAATGCGAGGGGTATGAAGGACAACACGCTGGGTTAAGTGAGTTAATTCCAGGAAGTAACTTGTTTTCTGACAACGGAGGAAGAAGGGCATCGGTGAGTGGTAGTGGATTCACGAGCTTACTGACGTACAGTACAGCGCAGTACAGGACGAGTTTCGGCTAAGAGCTTGTGGTTGAGGTCAACGAATCTGAAGGTGCGGTTAATCTGTTATGAACAAGCAGAGCACCAAGAATGATGAGTGCCGGCGGAAGGGGACAGGCTCACGAGAGAAGTTTTTCGAGTACACAAGATGATGATACGTTGGAGCAATCCATTTTTAAAGTGCTACCTCCGGCCTGAGCTCATGTCCTAGAGTAAAAGAGTGAGACCGACAGACTAAGGGTAAGACAGTAATCAGGAGAGCGCTATTGAAATGTGGAACATGCGAGGCGCGGGGAGAATTGTGTGACTGGGACATGATAGTGCGCGTGGAGGCGGACCTTGAGGTGAATACAAAAGGTAACTAAAGGATGTCAATCCGCACAAGAGGCCATGATAGAACGTAATCAGAAAGGCAGTCCACCAGTGGCACCAGGCAGGACTGCAGCTGTCGTGTGTGTGGACTTCCGGGCCGCTGGGGCCGCTGGCGGTTTCCTGCATATGGGAGGGAATCATTTTTACAGTTCACAAGTTCGCTTGTATACCGTGGGACACGTTATTTTGTCGCCCCACAGCCTTGTCCTGAATCTCTCAAGTCTGGTACGGCGCCCATGAAATTACGGGGGTCAACATATTTCGGCTTAAACGACGGGCAAGAACGGGTAAGCAAGGTCTACTTATAAGTCTATCAATGTCCAATATGTTGTCCTAACTTTATATGTCGTATTATTTTAAATCAGAATACCCAGACAATTTAAATTTTGATGGATTACAGTACTAGTAGGCTAAAGGTTTTTCCCGTGCAAGTTTTATTTTAATTATGTTATGGCCCGAGTCAGTGCTCTGAGCTTTTCATCAGCAAGTAGACTATTTAAAATAAATAACGCAGATATAATGAAGAGCTGATATGTTGGACATTAATGGACCTATAATCAGATCTACTTATCTGCCCTTTCCCACCGTACGCGTGTTATTCGAGAAGCGATCGATCCATAACTTCATATCTCATTGCAACGTTCGCGTTGGATTAATCATCCGTTTTCTGTGTTAGTACGGTAGTACGGAACAATCCAATGCAATAGATACGAGCAACAAGTTCCCACCTAATACGACCAAATCAAATAGTAGGGAGCACGAAGGTCTAAGATACAGAAGATAAAATACGATGGCGAGATAGCAACGCAGTAAAGTACGCAGTAAAGATAAAGAAAGAGGCTACGGAAGTCATTTAGGTACTGGAATGGCCGCCTTGCGGGTGAGGACGTAGCCTACAGTTCGATACCAATGACCGGCCGTTCTCCACGCAGCAACAGGCCATATCTCATTTTTACGGACCATCCTAGAACGGAGCTTCCATGTGCCAAGTTTCTGCCTTATCTCTGCGAAACGAGTGACCACCTCGTCCATCGTAGGGCGTTGTGTCGGATCGTCTTGGACCATGTCTGCGATGAGCTGTTCAATGAATTCGAACCCATGGTACTTCTGTTTCATACGGTCAGAAAGGTACTTCAATTCGACAGACAGGACGTGCATACCATGATATAACGCTCCCGTACTAAGTTGCCAAGATAGTAAACATCGGTTGGGAACGGATTGCAAGGCGTTTGCCGGTCTTGGTGCTCAGGTGCAGACTTGTCGCCACCGCGGAGCGGGATGTCGAGAGGG
>QFEA01003015.1:0-27453 GCA_003315975.1 Lactifluus echinatus
GTGATAAAGAATCATTCATCCGCGTGCAGGCAGTCGCCGCTCTTGCCAAGATCTGTGGCTCTGATGACTATATGGAGCCCGGTGGAGACGAGCCAACTGCCACAGAAGTTCTCGAGACCCTTCTTGCCCATGACCCTTCCGCGTTAGTTCCCTTGTGCCTTAATTAATCTTCTTTGTTCCCCTCCTGACCAAGTCGTTATTCAGCGAAGTACGCCGTGCTGCCCTACTCAACATTCCCGTTACAGTCCAAACACTCCCTGCTGTGCTCGCCCGGACGCGCGACGTCGATTCCACAGTGCGCAGACTGGTTTATGCTAGCGTCCTCCTTGCACATGCCGAACTTCTCGATGACGCCATGCCTGGTGCAGCGCATCCTCGTGCGTTAACGATCAGCCAGCGCGAGTCGATCGTTCGCAATGGGCTCGGCGATCGTGAGCCAACCGTTCGTGCTGCGGCAGGCAAACTAGTTGGAGCTTGGGTTGACGCAGTCGGCGTGGGTGCCAAGAAGGGCATGGTTTTGGAAAACCTTCTTGCTTTCCTAGGTACCTTTGACCTTCGCGAAAGCGCGGTTGTCGAGGACGCGCTACTCAGCGTATTTGTCACGCGCACAGACGTTTTTGACGTGCTCGAGTTTGATGGTGCGCATGACTCCCTTGATTTTATCGTCACGCAAATCTGAAAATCGTGCCCGCTTTTTTTAATCTTCGAACATGTAGAGGAATTTTGGCTTGGATTAACGCCAGAGAAAGCTTTTCTCGTGCGCGTCTTTGTCGATCACTGCGTTTCGACGAAAGAGAGCGTCCGCCTGGAAAAGGTGCTCCCCGTCGTCACTGCCCATGCATTCCGTATCCAGGAAGCATACAACTCCCTCTTGGACTCCTTACCCGGGACAGACGAGACCGCAGGGGACGACGAAGTAACCGATGAACGCGAGTTTGTCCTCGCCGAACTTCTGCGACTTGCGCTCAATCTCGACTATGCCGATGAGATTGGGCGTCGGCGGCTGGAGCAATTTGTCCGTAAGTGCCATTGTCCCCCTTCTGCTGTCACGTTGCTGACCAGTGCGTTGCCAGGGCACATGATATCGCAGGAAGCCCTTCCTTCAGGACTTGTCACACGTTGTCTGGACGTACTGCGGACCCTGTCCTCGAGCGAGCGAGATCTTATACGTGTCGTCGTGGAAGTCATACACGAGTTGCGCGATGCAAATGATGATGACGAAGTTATTGTTCGTCCGGCCCCCTACATAGCTTTCTCCCTCTCTAACACACATTTCCGTAGAATGAACTTATCAACGATGACGATGATACCACAATCGATGGGCCGACGACTGCTGCCCCTCGTGCGCCGCGCGGGCCTAAGCCTCTCGCGGAATTGACCCCTGGGGAACGAGAACGCGCAGACGCGATGGACGCTCGCTGCCTCGACCTCTGCATCGGCATGCTCGAGCGCGTCAACGGGGTATCCTAGCTACTTTTGCTTTCTTCTGTTTACTAATACCTTGGTTCTCGCACAGACATTTGAGGAAAATTCCACCCTGGAAGGCATCCTCGGCGAGTTGATCGTGCCGGCGGTAAAGCGTAAGGAACTCGTTCTTCGTGAGAAGGGGCTGGTCTGCCTCGGCCTGTGTTGTCTCATTGCGCGTCGCATGGCGCTCAATTCGTTCCAACTGTTCCTCAGCCAGGTGCAAACTGCACCGGAAGTGCTCAAGTTGCGTGTGCTACAGGTCGTATTCGACGTGCTTATGGTGCATGAAGGCGACTTCCTGGCCAATGCGAGCGTCGGTGTGCGTCTATTTATATCCTTTTCTTTCCTCATTAGTGTGCTGACCCGGGTATGTCGAGTACAGGGAGGACGAGTGATTGAATTTCTGCTGCAGGTGCTCGGGAATGAAGAATCAGACAAAGTACAGGCGCTGATCTGCACCGGGTTCGCGAAGCTCATGCTCTCAGGAATGATTTCCGACGAACGGGTACGTACCTTAATACCCTATGCCATCCTCTCTTGTAAGCCCGATGATGGACTAGATCCGCAGGTGCTAACCAGCCTAGCGTTGATCTATCTCTCGCCTGACACTGCCGAAAACCAAGCGCTTCGCCAATGTCTGTCCTATTTTTTCCCAGTATACAGCTACTCCTCCCATACGCACCAGTGCCTTATGCAGAAGGTATGCGCATTGCGACATGCCCTCTCCCATGTGTACCCTGACGATGATGCATGACAAGATCTTCCTGCCCGTTTTTGATCAAATGAGCATGGGATACAGGGAATTGGATGAAGACCAAGAGATGATATCTCCCGCGCAGGTATGCGCAATGTTTGTGGACTGGACAGACCCACAAAAGGCCATGTATGATATTGGTCCCTCTTCGTGTGCGCGGCTTGACTCGTTTCTCCATCTTATAGAGAGCCACAAGGTCAGACTCCAGACCAGACGGTTCACATGGACATGGCTGTCTCAATTCTTCGGGTCCTCTTTAATAAGGATATCATTCGTGAGCGTTGACCTTGCATTCCTTTCTAACATGACTCTTAACGGCACGGCACGAATCCCAGGGAACGACAAGAAAGTGCTTTGTCAGGCCCTCAACAAACTGTACCTCCCACTTGAAACGGACGACGATGATAAAGTGCGCACTCTCAAACTCCTAGTGCACAGTCTACGTACGCGCCGGCCACCACGGGATGCTTCAGCGGTCGCATCTCTTGCCAAGTTTGATGATGCATTCTCGAAGCGATTCGAAAAGCAGCTCGAGGGCTTCAACGAGGCAGAATATCGACAACTAGAATCCCTCCAGGAGCTGTTCGAATTTTTGGATGACATTGTGCCACTAGATGATGACGAAGAAGAGGAAGAGGCGCCGATATCGAAGAAACGTGGAGCCAAGAAGCGTAGATCTGTGAGCGTGACGACGGATGCCACGAGTACGGCGGAAGAGGGACCATGGACGCCACCGCGGGGGAAGAGCGGCAAGGCCAGATCCAAGTACGGCCTGTGGTTTCATTGAGATATGCCCAGAAGTCCTTATTTTTGTCTGCAGACGACGTCGGAGATCGCAATCTGATGAAGACGACGCTGAGGACGATATAGTGGAGGGTTCCCCTCCTCCTTCCGAGGTGCCCACGCGTTCCATGCCCCGCAGAGCCGCGTAAGTTTGGGCCGACTTTGGTTGCGAACAGGCCTAATCGGTTCCACTACAGGACCAAGAAAGTCGATATGACGCCGATTAGGCTCGAGGGCGATGACGATGATGAGGAAGATGAAGACGAAGATGAAGACGAAGATGAGGATGAAGACGACGAAGAGTCCACGCCTGTTCCTCGTGCTAAGCGTCATGCCCTCGTGTGCGTTCTTCTCTGCCTTGTCGAATTAGCTGTCACGAAACTTACTATAAATAAATCTTCCCTTCGCCAGTGAAACGTCTAGAGATAAAAAATCTAAAATCTTCCAAAGAACACGCGACAGGGAAGACGATGACGATGACGAAGCGTCTGAACCGGCGGATTCGATCATGGATTCAGACTCAGGAGGCGAAGAGGATAACGAGGTGGATGGAATGCTGGGCTAGTAGCGCTCGCGTGGCCGTCCCTTGGTGTTGGTGTATTGTTGAGGTGTGCGATCTATTTTGCTGGTGTATCCCTGTATTTCTCTGTGACTATGACTATGACTATTATCGGATCGGATTCTCGGCTTTCATTCAAGGTCACTCCGGCTTGATGGCGAGCCGCACGCCATGTAATCACATCACATATATCTTCCATGTCACCCTAAACGGGCTGGCGCAAACAAGAAGCAGAAGGAAGGAACGTTTGTTCTTCTTCGGTGTTTACAGCGCCTGTGCACACCTTACGCAAAAGCGCCGTGGGTGGGTGAGGATCACAAAGAAAGGCACGGACTTGCTTGTGGGTCCTGCTGTTCTACAATTTATTCCTACAAATGGCCAGCTACACGCGCTCCTTCCCATCATCCATCGATTCGTTTAATCTCTGAATCCCGCCGATTACGGACCGGGGCGCTAGTCTTGCTCTCCGAGTCCGTGTATATAAAGCCCGCGCGCAGGCCTCCTTTTTTTATATCTTCAGGCGATTGTACACTACCGTATCATGACTGGCAAACTCCCCACTCGCAGGTTAGGTGAAACAGAGATTCCTGCCATAGGCTATGGGGCGATGGGTATATCCTCTTACTATGGTGCTGCTCCCCCCGATGAGGAGCGTTTCAAGGTGACCCCTGTCCTGCTTGCAAAGCCCTAACACCTCCATTGATCCCTATTCCCTCCAATCCCCTTCAGTTGCTTGATGCCGTCTATGAGGCCGGGTGTACCGTTTGGGACACCGCGGATGTATACGGCGACTCGGAGCAGCTCATCGGGAATTGGTTAGGGTTCCTGCTGGACTTGCCACCTTTACTTGTCGACTAAGACGCACTGGCACACATGTTCACAGGTTCAAGCGCACTGGGAAGCGTAATGAGATATTCCTGGCCACTAAATTTGGAGCCAATTCGCCATCGGGAAAGTTGATCGATTGTTCGCCGGCATGGGTCAAGGAGGCCTGTAACAAGTCTCTGGAGAAACTTGGCGTTGACTGCATCGACCTGTATTATGCTCACAGGTGAGGTTATGGTAGTCGCCGGTCGTCCATGAGTTGCACGTGTGTCTGATGCAGTTGATTGTATAAGGGCCGACGCTACCGTCCCTATTGAACACACGGTTGGCGCAATGGCGGAGCTCGTAAAGTTGGCGGTTCCCTCGCTGGTCCCGCCATATCGTAACTGACACGAACTTTCGTAGGGAAGGCAAGGTCAAGTACATTGGTATTTGCGAATGCAATGGCGACACTCTACGACGCGCATACAAGGTCCACCCAATCGCGGCGATTCAAGTCGAATATTCACCCTTTACCCTGGACGCGGAGGACCCGAAGATCGGAGCCCTGCAAGCCGCACGCGAGTTGGGCGTAACTGTGTTCGCGTACTCACCGCTTGGGAGGGGTCTCCTGACCGGAAAATATGTACGTCCGCTGAAAAGGGCAGCGAGGGTCATCGTCGTGCTCAAATTCTTTTTTCCTACCTCACAGAGAAGCCCGGACGACTTTGAGGAAGATGACATGCGCCGTATCATTCCGCGGTACTCGAAGGAGAACTTCCCGAATGTGCTCAAAGTAGTCGAAGAGATTAAACAGATCGGGGAGAGGCATGGGGCAACCACGGGGCAGGTGACGCTTGCCTGGCTCCTTGCTCAAGGACCCAATATTATCCCCATCCCCGGTACACGCAACGTCAAGGTAAGAGGAGGAAAACTAAAGTCTTATTCTTGTTACTTAATGTCTGACGAATGGCTTCGTGCCTACTTGTCTAGTATCTGAATGAAAACCTTGGTTCTGCGAAGGTCGTGCTTAGTCCCGAAGAAATACGAGAAGTCCGCGAAATAGCGCAGCGTGCAGACTCTGTCTTGGGGGACCGTTACCCCGCTGCTATGTTGGAAACGCTCTATACAAACACACCTCCGCTTTGAGCTGTGTATCTCCTGACGAAGCCAAGATGAAAGGAAATAGTATGTTGGAGTGGTCGACGTGGCTAGCACCAACTTGAATATGTACTACAATGGAAAAATAAAGCGAATTCCTGGATCCTGGATGTTGACACGTTGCGTTGGATGAGTAAGACCCCATCCCATTAAGCGCGGTCAGGAGTACGTACTTACTTACGTCATGCATATCACAATTGTGGCGGTGGCAACGGCAATAACCGCCGTGCTTCCAACCTTCAACCTCAACAAGTTGGATTTGGCTGACAGTCAAGCTTGACACATAACCACCTCATGTTGCCGTTTCATGAATGGAATGGAATGAGTCAGAATACTCGAAGACAGTGCGTTCAAAGCGGCCCAAATATGCATTTGTATTTGGAAAGGCGAACCTTGCAGATAGAACCATAGGTGGCTCTCAGGGGCGTTACTGTTGCAGTAAAAACCCTTTGGGGCATGGCCTTTAGCGTGTGATTATGGCCTCTTCTTGATTCGTATGTGTATATGGCCACTTGTTGAAATGCATTACGAAGCGTAAGATCTCGAGCCCCTTAGGTACGTTTTCATATGATACTTTGCATAAGACATATTTCGTATTGTACTTGTATTTAAATAAGATTCATAGTCGTAGCACACAATATTAAGCGATTTCCCCCTTCTAATCGCACGTCCATAACCTCAGTTAGCATTGCAGAAATTGTGGTAATTCTGTATGGCTGTGGCTGTGGTCCACGCGATCACGTGATCGTAAGTGAAGCGCGTTTTGGGGTGATTAGGTAATAAACACGCTGTGGAAGCGTGGGCGGGGCGCCTGCGTAGGTTCAAATTGGACTTGGTTCCGGTTCACAATCAACTTGCTCGAGAACGCAGCAGGCGTACAGCAAGTCCGCAACTCACGAAATTTATATTTCTTCTGTCTCGGGTGTTAGGCCATCTTGATAAATGAACGCTCATCTTCAACAACCTCGTCTCGCATCTATCCCCCCACCGGCCACCTCAACCAACAACCGGCGCAACCCCTTATCTAACGCTATCAACAACCAGATCCCCCCTGAAGTTCCGCCAAAACCACCCCACCCCGATAAGAAACCGTCTCCCCCGCTTCCTCGTCAGAATGCCAAAATCCAACCACCCTCGCCCCCCCCAGTCATTCAAGACAAGACGGGTTCTCTACGGTATCAAAGAATGTCATTTCTCGGGGAGGTAGGTACATTTACCCCTCCCTGTGTCCGCATACTCATCAACCTGTTTTCAGGGTGGTTTCGCTAGAGTGTATCAAGTTAGAGACCCCCGCAATAACCAACTTGCCTGTAAAGTCGTGACTAAGAACTCACTCAAGACAAAGAAAGCCAAAACAAAGGTATGTATTCACGGTATTTTTCCCCTTTTCTGACGCTGATCGGGGGGCTCAGCTCTACGCAGAGATCAAAATCCATAGGGCTTTAGACCATCCTAACATCGTCCGTTTTGTAGACTGCTTTGAGGATGACGAGAATGTCTATATGACTCTTGAACTCTGTCCCAATGGCTCTCTCATGAACATGTTGCATCGCCGCCGCGTCTTTACGGAACCAGAAGCCCGATTTTTTATGATACAACTTATTGGTGCCTGTCATTACATGCATACCCATCAGGTCATCCACCGCGACCTGAAGCTTGGCAACCTTTTCCTCGACGCCGACATGAACATCAAGGTCGGCGACTTTGGTCTTGCTGCACTCATCGAGAGTCCCGGTGAGCGAAAGAAGACCATCTGCGGCACGCCCAACTATATCGCACCGGAGGTATTGTTCGACACCGCGAACGGACACAGCTTTGAAGTTGATACCTGGTCCATCGGCGTTATCCTGTATACATTCGTCGTCGGTCGTCCGCCCTTCCAAACCAAGAATGTCAAGGAGGTGTATCAGTAAGTTCTTTGGCATGCCCAACCGCACTACTTCAACCTGGACTTACTCCTTCGTAGACGTATTCGAGATAACCAGTATGAGTTTCCGCCTCATCGAGACGTCTCACTCGACG
Organism: Lactifluus echinatus; assembly: GCA_003315975.1. NCBI lineage: Eukaryota > Fungi > Basidiomycota > Agaricomycetes > Russulales > Russulaceae > Lactifluus > Lactifluus echinatus. Next base: position 7,551 of record QFEA01003015.1, read on the forward strand.
CGCGAGAGCTTGTGCAGCAGATCCTCACACCAAAGCCGCAAGAGCGCCCCTCACTGCATGAAATCGTCGATCATCCTTTCTTCACCCGCGGCATTGTTCCAGGGTACATGCCTGTGTCTGCGCGAGACACACCGCCCGATTTTCGCTATATATCGTCCCTCATCTCACAGACGAACCTCGCTAGGCTGCGACAGGCATGCCAGCTCGACGGTGAGCCTGGGCCGACTGCATCACGTCACAGTGAGCCACCCGTGCCGAGCGCGAGCAGTGCCAGCAGTAGCCTTGCTCAGCAGGAGCGCGAGTTTCAGAAGGCGGTACAGCCCGGCAGCCCTATTTCCGCATTACTCAGCTCAGCGCGCCAACCGCTTATGGTTGCGCCAGTTGGCGGCCCCACAATGCGTGGTGAGCCCACGCTGCTTCGCAAGCTACAGGCTGCGAAGAAGGAGGTAGCAAGGTCACCTGCCACGGCGAATAAGATGGGAAGTAAACTAAAGGATATAGCCGAGGAAAACGGAATAGGTGACGCATGTGAAAGGCGAGAAGAGGAGGTGCGGATGAAACAGTTGCAGAGCCAGAAGGCCCGGATTGTCGCACAAATGGTGCCGGTGCAGCCGTCAAATCGACCCGAGTTTACATCGGAAGATACCGAGAATGTCCCCGTACCGGCGGCACCAGGGGTTGCCCAAGGTGAACGACGTCCGCGGGTACGCACGAGGGAAACGCTAACTGTCACTGGTGAGGCCATTAATGCATTATTCCGTGAGAATAAAGGACACAAACTAACAACCCGCTAATGCCACGTTTTGGGATTACTAGGCAGCGCCATCAATCCAGCACCTGGGCCGCCCAAGGTGAATGGATTCGACGCAGCGGCTGAGACGCTGTGTGTCGCATTCGACGCGTTTGCGCAGGGGCAGCTGTTCCGTGACCCGAGCGACGATATAAATCTGCCCGAAGAGCGCGTGTTTATAGCGTCTTGGGTTGATTATTGCAATAAGTATGGTATGGGCTACGCCCTTACAGATGGCTCAGTCGGCGTGCACTTCAATGACAGCACGACTCTCGTCCTTGCCGCTGATAAGCAGTGCGTCTCACCTCCCGATTGCTTCGTTGAACACTTCAGTGATGGTGGTACAACAGAAATTTCGACTACATATCGTCGCGCAGGCAGGGTACTGTCTACGTTCGCAAGAACTACACCGTTTCTGACTATCCGGATGAACTGAGGAGTAAGGTGTATCTGCTGAAACACTTTGAGGGGTACATCATGGGCAAGTTGTATAGCGATTACGAGTACACATTCTTGGACTTGGAGCGTACTAAGGGTATGCAGTTCGTCCAAAAGTACCTCCGCATGAAGCATGTCATTGTATTCAAATTGAGCCACGACGTTCTCCAGGTAGCGCTCTCAATCTTTGGGACCTTGTCTGAGCTAACGTAACTGGCAGTTCAATTTTTATGATCACTCGAAGATCATACTGTCTGCCCAGGGTCTCTCTATCGCGCACATCGACAAGAATTATGTGCTGACGCGCTGGACGCTAAGCCAAGTCATGGCGAGTGCGCTTCTCCCGCCATCTACAGATTCGGAGCAAGCCAAGTTTGCGCAGCGTTTGCTCGACAAACTCAAGTACTGTAAAGAGGTCCTTTTGTCGATTCGCAATGCGAGCGTGGGCGCAAGTGGCAGCAGCAGTGCTACCCCCAGCGAATCTGGCGGAATCAGCGCAAAGGCATCAAAGGCGTCGTTGAGGTAGAATATAATGTGCGACCCTGGCCGGCTGGTCCGCGACGAAACGAGTACTTTGTTCCATCAACCCGCATTTTCTCCTTGTCTCTTTTTCTATATATCCCATCGCATTGGACTACATGCATTCCACCACAATGATTTACGATCTAACAGGTCCCTCTGATCTGCATGTTCCATGTCATCATTTATATCAATTGACTTTCCCACCTACCTTCTCCCATCTTCCTACGGTCAAGTCACGATTAGGATGACTTCAGCGCTACACCCCATACTCAGCTTCGGCGCAGCGAAACACTACCGAATTCTTGGTTCCCGTCTCTTTCGAAGAGTCATTTACTGTCCACATATTTTGGAACCTTTTGTAGTTTACATGTGGTGTGGCGAGGAATTGCACATACCCATGTCATGCATGGACGGATCATGGGCCGGGGTGATAGACTCCGAGTTGGCCAAGGCCATGGTTTCTGGCTCCGCTTCAGGCCTCATGGTACGGGCCTCATGGAGAATAACAACCGGCTAGATCACAGCGGGTGTTAAGGTAGACTTTACCCGAGGGCATTTTATCGTTTTAGTATTGAATTCTGTACATTGATAGTATTCTGTTCCGCCATTTATTGGGCTGGGCCACCCACAATAGCTGCTGCTACCAACGGGAAAAATGTGTTGCCATTTTCTCGTTGCGTAGCTAAGCTGTATTCACTTCTCACTCAAAATTCATGAAGTGTTATCTAACTTATTGTCGAAGTTGAGCCACCCCAAAACTTGGCCGTGACGCTAGCGCTACGTCATCCGTGCGCTCGAACCTCCGGGACAATATAGTGAGCGTGGCTCGGGGAGAGGAGGTTGGCTCGGATTTAAACACTTTTCTGCACTGGTTGAAAGATGCTCATCGTTACTCTACCTTTACTATATCTAACAACATCACGTATTTCCAGGGTCGTACCAACTCGTCAACGCATCCTTTACCATACTAGCTCCTCGCCGGTATGGCGGAAGAGTTTCCCGGACTGTTCGGGTGTAATAGTCATGGCGACTTTCAGAATACCAGCGGCGCTATCTTCGGGTTTGATTGGAGCATCGGGTCCGCCCATATCTAGGGGTGATAATTATGGTATGTATTTTTCTAAAGAAGCTCAACGAGACGTACCTGTCTGAACCCAGCCTGGGTCGGCCGCAAAAGTGATGATATCTTTGCGTCCTGTCGCTTGTTTGTAGGTCTGCCGCAGTGGTACAAAAGATAAAGACCCGAGAAAGAGGGAACGAGGCGGTACCCACGAGCATATTAAGTGCCGTCTTGCTAATGCAGTAAGTCGTGTACTGAGAACCCAGAGTGTATGCGACGCTGCTAATGAAACTGGATATGTTAATGATCATTTTCTTCCTTCCTTTATCGAGATAAGGAAGATATGTCTGCGCAGTGAGCGCGGGGCCGATTACATTTGCTTTCAGGGTGCGAGTGAAGGTGCCTTCATCGAAATCGAAAGCGTAGTCGTCCCCCTCACTCTGGCCGCCTTTTAAACATGAGTGTGCATTCGCGTTAATTAAAACGCACCACGGCAGCGTTATTTATTAGACAGTCGAGTCCACGATCTCCCAGAACGGGCTTCAGCAACTCTGCGGAAGCCGTGATTGAAGTGGCATCAGAGACGTCGAGCGCGACGATGTGAAGTCTGCCGGCTGCCTTGCCCTCTAGCTCTTTCAGTGCCGTGGCTTCATCAGGTCTTCTGCAGGAAGCTATGACGATATTGTCTGAAGAGCGAAGTAACTGCTTCACAAATGCCAGGCCAATGCCCCGGTTTGATCTACACGGTTAACTGGATAACGAACAGCAGATTAAACTCTCGTCGACACTGTACTCACCCCGTCACGAGCCAAGTATACGTGGATTCCATTTGGTGTTCTTTCAGAGTAGAAAATATGACGCTGCAGAGGATTGGAGGAAATCTTATCAGCGGTGAGCTGATAAATTCATTATAAATTCAACGCAAGCGCTGTGCTGATAAAGCAATCAAGCAAAACCTGACTAATTGGACGGAAGCTGACGAGAGTGTTATGAGAAAATCATGTGGATATGGTTCTCAGCTCGTCGTCGTCATCAGCAGCTCAGTCGAGATCACTCGGGATTGGGACGTGCCATCTCGTCGCGTTTAGCAAGACCACGTGACAGATTTTAAAAATCATCACGTGTTACAACCTGCACACGTACGTTTGTCGCCCTGTCACGTGCTTTCCACTCAGTCAAAGCCAAGTTGTTCTGCACTGCAAGCTGTTTATTCCGTGGTGAAGGTCGCCGAGGACCGTTTCTTCTGATAAAATGAAGTCAAAATATGTCCTACATATCGGCCTCGCCCTATTTTTACTCGTGTCTGGCGCTTGGTGTGCTACGCCTCCGGTGAAGGTGTCTATGCGCACCTCGTGGCCTTCCCCACCATTTATCCTGGAATTGATGTGCGTTTCTGCACAAACAAAGCCGTATCTCTGCACCTAATATCACCCATAGCGAATCCATCTCTATAGAGGAGGCAGAGGCATTCTTTCCGATGTTGGACGTTTTGACGAACCCCGACACACGTCCTGAGAACGGTGAAATGTCGTCCGAGGCACAACAACAGCTAGCATTCGAAGCTGCATCATTGGGGGGCTATTTGTCAAAGCCAGGCTCCCTGGAGGCCGTCCAGGCCCAACTTGCTCTGCATTCCGCAAACCCCAAGATCGTCGCTTTCTATCAGCATTATTCAGACAACGCAAGGGTTCAGAACGTGTCGAGGGAGACAGGGTCATGTGGTTCGTGGGTGGATTGGTACGGAGAAGTTGTCTGCGATGTGGATAAACTTATCCGCCTCACTGGCCCAGAATCCCTGGGTGCAAGCGGGTCATCGTCGTTGTCCTCGTGAGCAAATATTTTTATGCTCCTATTATGATGTTCATAACCTTACGCAGAGAACCGTTTCCAAAGCCTCAACTACTTGCGTTTGATCATATCTATCCTCCGCCTGGTCGTGACTTGAATAGCCCACCACGGGCGGCTATCCTCTACGCCTCCCTTCAATCTTCCAATTTCCGAGAACTTCATACATATCTCCTGCGCTTGTCCAGCAGCCCTGAGCCAAGCGTGCAGTATATCTTCAGGCCTATACCCCCAAAGGGATCGACTGAGGAAAAGGCCTATCTCTCTGGTTACGGTGTCACATTAGACCTGAAAAAGATGGATTATCTGGCTCTCGATGACAGACGTTCTCATAGAGAGAGTATGCTCCATTGCTCTTTTTCGTTGCGATTGTCTCACCTGAAATGCATTAGACCCTACTACCTCGGAAGAAGTTCAAATGACGCAACGTGATAATCAAGCGGCCGACTTGAATCATATCACTGATCTTTTGGAACGGTACCCGCTCAACACGACACTGGATCTCGGCGAGCCATTGACGTCAGATGAGATAGCTCGTAAGTGTCACTACTTTGAGTCACGTGCTGCATATCCTGATTTGATGATGTAAGAGATTGGCATCCTTACCACTCAACTCGTCTCTGAATCTGAGACTCCTCTTAAAACACTAAAGGAGCTAGTACATAACTTTCCTAAATATGCAGCTTCCCTTTCGCGGCGCGTTGTCCCGCAACCTGGCCTTCTGCAGGAAATTACTTCGAATTCTCAAAAGGCACAGCGTGGCGTGACCGCAGTTTGGTTAAATGGCGCGCCAGTCTCCCCGGACGATATGAATCCGTACAGGTAATCGCCTTTTTCTTACTTTTCTCACGTTTGACTTCATGATTCTTCAAGTCTCCTCCGTTTAGTGCACAGAGAAAGAGATCTCATGCTCACTCTGACGTCTCTTGGCCTGCAGCCCAGCGAGGCATTTGATTTCATCACCCATCCATCTCTTTGGGCTTTCTCGGCTAGAAATGGCATCATCGATGGCCTCTTCGATGCTAGCGACCGCTTAGAGGGCGGCAGTCTCATATTTTGGTGGAATGACATAGAAAAAGACAGCCGGTACGCATAATGATTTCCGTTCGGGCCAGGCTTCTTACTCGTTTTCAGGTATGCACGATGGCAACCATCTCTATACTCAGTAAGCTCGTTTCACAACGATCGCTGAGCACAATTAACCAGAATAAGCTCTTACGTCCTATGTACCCCGGCCAAGCTCCAACCGTTCGTCGGAACATGTACAACATTGTCCTTGTATTTGATCTTGCACAACCAGCAAGCCTGCACTTCATTACAGATACTCTATCGATGCTGATCGGCCGATCGTACCCTGTACGCTTCGGTATCGTGCCACTCCTAGAAACAGAGGAGGGTGTGCGGATGGCCAAGTTGTTTTACCACCTGGCACAGAACTTTGGCCGTCAGACTGTTATACGGTTCTTCAGCTCCGTATGTATCACATGTCTCTACCTATCGTCTCTCCCATTCACGATGCATTAGATTCGTAACGCGCTAGATGACCCTAGTGGCGCATTAGACTGGTCCCATGTGCAGGCGGAATTCAAATCACTCCTGGAAAACGAGGGAGCTAAGGAGGCGGGACAAGTGCTGAATTTTGACGTTGTTGTTGATAGCGCATCGGAAGAGCTCGAAACGACATTCTCTAAAGCTCGAGCCTACGCACAAAGACTTGGAACGACTATTGCTTCATCTCCTCGTGGCCACGTTTTCATCAATGGAAAGTACTATGTTGCCGACGATGTAAGTTGTGTCGCACTTGGTCTTTGAATTCAAACCAACGATAGTGTAACAGAACTTTTTGAATTCACTGCAATCAAACGTTGGACATGCACTTCAGTATTTTCAAGAACAGGTACGTTTACGTTTACATCGTCTAGTCACTCTGACGGATGTTCGTCCAGGTCTATACGGGTACGATTACGGACGATAATGCTGACGACATTGAGAACCATTTCTATGACTTGCCTACTACGATGAAGAGACGGAATCCTCATATCGTCCCGCTGGGAAATGGCGGTAGTGTGCCCGTGGTCAACCTTCCTAGCCTGCATCAAGGAACCGGCCTGCGTGTCTCGCCAGCCTCGTTCATCTACCCAAGTAAGATAGCTTCCGATTTCTCTTTCCTCTGTCGCTGATGGCATTATAGTGTCCGAGCAGGCGCCTCTGTCTATCTACGTGATCGCTGACCTCGATGCGGAGGATGGTTTGAGCGCTATGCACGCAGCGCTTACATTTATTGTACGTCTGATGTATTTAAACTTCTTCATCACTGGCTTGACCATCACGAAGGGCTCTGTGTCTGCACGATCACGTCTGACCTTCCTTCACAACCCGTTGTCGCCGAGCTCCAGCCCAGGACGGCACACCCAGGTGTCCTCATTGTTTTCGCACCTCATATACAAAGATCTTCTTTCGAAAGTTTCGGCGGCTGATTTGCTCCGGATTATTGGACCGCACAGCTATTCTGGGCAAGAGGAACAGACTCCGCTGAGCATTCCTTCCGTTCAAGAAATAACCGGGGGTCTCACGTTAGAAGACATGAATGAAGATGATTATCGTCAATACGTCAAGGCGAGTCGGTTAGTAGCAAAGAGAGTGGGCCTCACACCTGGCGCTACTGGATTAATTATCAATGGACGAGTGAGGCTTTGCGTCCGCATGTTATCATCGACAACTGAGACACGGCCACGTTGACAGATTGTTGGCCCAATCGCATCGGGAGGATTCAGTGCAGAAGACTATGAAACCCTCCAAGATTATGAGTTAGCAAGGTGTGTCCAACCTGTGTTGGACGCTCTTGAAGATAATGTCCCCGCTCTCATTGACCTTGACAAGTGAGCGGTGATATCAATCAGAAATTGACCATCTACTGAGAATATCGGTCCCAGCCCTACTGTTGCCAATATTGTGTCCATGATCTCTTCTGTTATATCTTCTCTCCAGCTTGAAGATCAGTCACAATCAGGACTCTTTAATAAGGGTCAGGTATCGAGAACCAAAAGTTACGAACTGATGGATAGCCAATATACGTATGTCGTCTGTGACCTCCGCAATCTACTGAAATGCTTAAGTCCTCCATCAGCGCTTTCACTATCGGCGATAACGTGACCGCTTTGCATCATTTTGCTGTTATCCTAGATCCTCTGAGTGAACAGGCACAGAGATATACCAGTCTCTTTGAGGTGTGTACAGTCCTGCTGATCGATTACCGCCCGCCGAGGACTCTTTTTCCATATAGTGGCTCTCACATACTCCAACGATTGCTGTGGAATTTCACTTACTGCCCTCGGAGTACTCGGAGGTATGTCAACTGTTTTTGACACCCATGTATTTAACATTACAGTGTTGCAGGTACCACTCAAGCGGTTCTATCGTTACAACCTCATCCCTTCGCTAACATTCGATGAGACCGGGTAAGTAGAAATGCATGCCATTACTGCTCAATTCTTAGAGATTGCGTTTCAGTCATGAGCTGCCTCCGCAAGCGTTATTCCGTGACCTTCCCGCTGAACCGATTTATACCCTTGGTCTCGATGAGCCACCTTCTTGGCTCGTACGGCCTCGTGAAGCGCTATATGACTTGGACAATATTCAACTAGGTGTCTTATCTGGCGAAGAGAGCCAACGCGGCGTCGAAGTGATCTATGAACTTGATTATCTCATCGTCGGAGGACACGCTCGAGAAACGGGTACAAATTCCCCGCCGCGTGGCGTGCAACTACAACTAACCGCCGCCCATGGTGAACCAATCGACGACACACTCGTTGTAGAAAATTTGGGCTACCTCCAGTTCAAAGCAACGCCTGGTGTATATCAACTCGAGATACGTGATGGTCGTGGCCGTGAGGTCTTCCAGCTGGAAAGCGCGGGTAATGAAGGATGGCAGAGCCCCACTGTAAACGAGGCGGGCAATGAAATCACCGTTACTAATTTCGAGGGTGTAACCTTGTATCCGCGTCTTGCCCGCCTTCCAGGCCAGGAGTACGTGGATGTCCTCGAAGCTCCGCAGAAAAAAACAGAGCACAAGGGAGCTCTCAATGAGATTACTTCACGGTGGGTTTTACTTCTTGAACGGACTTCCCAAACGTATGACATCCTTGTTTAGCATCTCGTCCGCCTTGAAATTATTCAGCAACGCCCGATCGGGAGAGCTAATGCAAAGACATGGCGAGATCAACATTTTCACCGTAGCATCGGGTCTTTTGTATGAGGTGAGGAGATTTGGATGTAACTTCATGGCTTACTCTCACATATCACAGAGATTTGCATCGATCATGATACTGAGTGTCTTACGCAACACAAAGCATACCGTCAAGTTCTGGTTCATTGAAAACTTCTTGTCGCCGTCATTCCTTGTATGGCTCCTCAGCCGACATTCCATGGGGCGGCTACTAAACATTCTCGACAGGAATTCATCCCTCACTTCGCTAAGGAATATGGCTTCCAGTATGAGCTTGTTACTTACAAATGGCCAACATGGTTAAGACAGCAACGAGAAAAGCAACGCATCATCTGGGCATATAAGATCCTCTTCCTCGATGTCCTCTTCCCTATGGACCTCGATAAAGTCATCTTCGTTGATGCCGACCAGATTGTCCGCACAGACTTGAAGGAGTTAATTGAACTTGACCTACATGGTGCACCTTATGGCTATACCCCAATGGGTGATGACAATGAAGAAATGGAGGGCTTTCGGTTTTGGAAAACTGGATACTGGGAACATTTCTTGCGTGGTCGACCCTATCACATCAGGTGATGCGAGTTTACAGGCTGAGATTTCCCTGACATTGACCAGCTTTGTAGCGCGCTTTACGTTGTGGACCTGATTCGGTTCCGCCAGATGGCTGCAGGGGTATGTGGTACAAAATTTTCCTGTTCTTCGTATTATGAACCGGAATTTGACTGTAGGATATCCTGCGGAGTCATTATCAGCAACTTTCAGCCGACCCTAATTCACTTGCCAACCTAGACCAAGGTGTGGGGTGATTATGTCATTTAGGGAAACGGAGACTCACGATATGTCAATTTTGTACAGACCTGCCGAATAATCTTCAAGCACACGTCCCGATTGTAAGTAACTAGAAAGTTTGTCGCTGTCCTTTCTCAGCTCCTTCATAGTACTCCCTTCACGAAGATTGGCTATGGGTACGTCACATTAAGTTACAAGAAATTTCTCACAGCTAATAATCCTGCAGTGTGAAACATGGTGTAAATTGCGCACTGAATTCGTCGTCAAGTCGAAATTCTGACTCTATCTCAGGTAGCAAAGACAGGCTGTCTCGTGCCAAGACTATCGATCTCTGCCAGAATCCGCTAACGGTTCGTCCCTAACCTCACAGTTACGGCTCAGACTTGATAAGATGTCAATTACCTTTCACAGAAAGAGCCCAAGCTTGCTCGTGCCCGGCAAATTCCAGAATGGGAACAGTACGACTCTGAGATCGCGCGCTTCACACGGAGACTTGCCGACGAGGGCCGCATACATGCCAGCGCTGCAGCAGCAGACGTGAATGACCTAGCTATGGCAGGTTCTGTCCGTTCTCCCACGGAGGTGCAGGAAAACCATCCAGGTGAACCCGAGTTGGCTGTAGGTCCAGGGCGGGATGAACTGTGACCATACTTCCACGCAGCCTTGCGCGTAGCTAGTACAATGTCCAAAAGTAGTCGGAATGCACCACTGATGATCGCAAGGGCGAAGGAGAGTGAGAATATCGAGTGAATGGGACCGGCCTCAAGGGTATTTGGGTCTCTGGACTCGTACTACTATCCCACCGTGTGCACCGAGTTGGATCCTTCCTGAAGAGACGATGATATCTGTGAGGTTATACGACGCGATGTTTGAATTTGACTAGATTTGCAGAGCGTCTGGGCATGCGTAATGACATCGGTCAGAGTACTGTCATCGACATTTGACTCGTTGGATCGGATCCAGATCCGGAGAACTAGTCTAATACGACCGACGCCACATGCTCCATGCCAGAAGTCTACGACCATAACACACATGGTTTGTTTCCATATGCGTAGGTATTCTGGGTCACTTGGAAGCACATCGTGGACCTGGGCGTCTTGGCCTGGGATTTAAAGCCCGACAGAAAACGAAATCCCCAAGGGCACAGGTCAAAATCCAAGAAGCTCCCCGCTCATCCCACTAGTAAAGTAATGGACTCGTACACATCAGCTTCCCAAGTTCAGATTAACGCCATCGCCTACTTTACCAGAAAGGAACACGAGCGTATAGTGAAATACGCGCCTACAGTAAGGTAACTAACTATTCATTTATATTACCAAGAACTTTGGTCAGAACCCCGCTCAGACAAGTTAGAATTGTGATGCGGGTTCAATGGGGTGCTCGGTGTGAACTGCACGTATCATTTTGAGGGCACCAGGCGAACGCGGCGTGATCGTGCATTTGAATGGTTTGGGGTGGCTGCCAGCGATTGATGGGTCATTGACATAATTAGTAATGTCGAGCCACGGCTGACACTGAATCAACAACTGCTTACCTGACTGTACCTGAGATAAACTCTGGAATAGGCGCCTCCCCCGGCGCAGGCGCAAAGTTGAGGGTGGCCAGACATGATGACATAAAGCTATATACAGTAGCGTCAGCGAGTGCCTTTCCTGGACAGCCGCGTCGCCCAAAGCCAAAGACGAAGGAACGTGGGTCGAGAGCGGGTTCAGATGCCAAGAAGCGTTCCGGGCGGAAAGCAGAAGGGTCTTCGTATACCTCGGGGTCGTTTGCGATCTGCCTGTATGCTTCTAGTCAGCTGGGGGGTGTTATCCCTATACAATGGAAGCGAGCTCACCAGAGGTTGGACATGACCAAAGAACCTTTAGGGATGAAATAACCATCGTACCAATCATCTTCAGTTGTTGCATGTGGGATCCCTGAAAATCAATCGTTAGACATGTACACGCGCATATAATTCCAGAAAAGAAGCACCCATAGGCCCGATAACATGCCAGCGCATTAGCTCTTTGTATGTTGCGGCAAGGTACGGCAAATGCTCGCGATCGTCGAAGGTCGGTAGACGACTAGGACCCACAACGCGATCGATTTCTTCCTGCGCCTTGCGCTGCACGTCTGGAAATAGCACCATCGCAAGCACGAACGTGCTGATTGTGGCAACTACCTGATGTTTTTCAAAGGTCGATTCTCTCCTCTAGGTGAAAATGATGAACGGAAGGCTCGAACCGTGTCTGTCCCACCTCCAAAGAGAGTTGTGGCAGCGAAGGGAATCATTTCCCTATCCAGAGTGTCGAGGTCACTTTGTAAGAGTGCGGACGCGAAGGACGGGCGGGCGGTTTTGTCGAGCTTCGTTCGAGGGATAAGCGCTTGGTTGCGGGGAGAGCGGACGTAAGACGCACCATGCGGCGCTTCACAAATTCCATAGGCCGATAGCTTTGTTCAAGATTTGTGTGCCGATAGTGCGCTGCGATTTGCTTGAATTGGGCACCCGGCATCCATCCTGGAATATGTCGTACTGAATGGGCAGGGTTAGGAACGCGAATACGGTTAGAAAGACGGACGGACAAAAGGGGAGCGTGTCGACCAGCCATGCGCCTGGCGTCGTAGCAAGATAAAACTCATTTGCTGCGGTGTCGATGACTGCTAGGAGAGGGTCAGGTTTGTCTCGTTCGATGCTGTAACCATACGACATCTTCAAGAAAATGGCTGCAATCGATCTGTTGATAAGGGTGTCAGCTCAGAAGGTCATGCACGTCTTGGGACTTACAAACGAATGTCTTTGAGAAAATTCTCAGGATGTTCACAGAGTCGAGCGAGGAAGTATCGCGTCTCAAGTTGCTGCACAGGACGAAGTTTCTTGATACTGGAGTTGGTGCCAATATGACGGGCTACAAGCTTGCGCATGGAACGGAAACGGTCATTATATGGAGAGAGAATCATCTGTAAATTCCAAGCGACCCTTTCCAAAAAAGATGGGATAATGAGACATGAATCCAAGAAGGAATTACACAGGAAGCATACATCTCCCCAGCGAATTGAAGAACTGGTCGACCCGAATAGACTGCTGAGCGCTTCTCGAGTAAGTCTTCGCAGGCTTTCATGGAGTTGAGAATGATGACGGGTTGGCCCATGATGGATACGGAGCTAACGGGACCTAAAGTATGTATGAGATGTAGACATGGTAAAGAATTAAGAAGAGAGTGACCATAGAGTTCTTTGTGTTTAGCCCAGTGTAGCCACGCGTAGTCCTTGGGCAGGCCAATGACGTTGCCGACGAAAGGAAGGCCACGGGGGCCAGGAGGTAAACGCCGACGTCGGGTTTGAACCCACCAAACCACTGTACAGGTAAGTAACAAAGGGATAACCGCTTGGAGGATTGGCATGAAGGAAGGCTAAGAAGGAAAGCTGAGGGAGAAGGATCTGTCGACGTTTCCCCGAACGAGTTCAACTGATCCCACCTTCTTCCAGTGGTGATAGTGGGACTGGTACGTACTAAGGTATCAGTAATCAAGGCGTCGCAATCACAATTTGGGACAGACAGTTGATTGAACGAAACTGAATAGAGCGCAATCATTGTGTCCGGGTCTGCCGCATGGAATCATGATTTTGATTTTTGCTACATGTGGTTCACACGTACGCCCGGCGTGGGAGTTAAGTAAGCATAAGAGCCGGGTAGATTGAAACCCGATGAGTAGTCATGTCCACATCTAGGGTTAGTTACGATCATGTCCATGGTTTGTGTCATCTTCACACCAGGCATGCCAAGTGGCGTTACGCCCTGCGGGGGGGATTATGTAAGCAAACGTCGTGCGCCTGCGCCCTGATCGAGCGCTGAAGCGATTGTTACACAAAACGTTGAGGCAAGTCATCAACATCAGGCTTGGACATGATAAGAAAAAATAGTCACAAAGTTATATGTTGTCGTACTGGCTTGGACCACACAAACACGGATAACGGTATTGGCCAACGACAGGACCATGGCGTACCCACGGTGCGTTGGCTTTGTATTGAATTACGTGTTCTCGGTTGAATGATCTTCACAGCAGAGATAGATGACGCTGACGCAAGCACGATGGTCGGGCTCGGGGAAAGTTTCTAGAGGTGATGGGCTGACGCTGACGAGAACACACGGCGTCACTTGGGTTCCCTTCCGGGTATCTCCGAAAACCTCGGACTTAGTCCGCGCCACGAACCATTACTAGGCCTGCCGACGCTTTTGCTTATTCTCGGACATTCCGGAAAGTACTTGGCTTGCTCAGCCTGCTGCTGCTGCTTGTCTCGCTCTCTATAAGAGCGAGGCTTCCCTGCCCAATCATGCCTTCCCAGTGCAGCATACGCCCTCGCTTCTCTGTTTTGGTTCCTTTCTTGCTGAGTACAAGCCATGGCTACGGTCGCCACTCCTATTTCCTTCTATCCGTCCGGCCACACCTTTTCTGCTCGTCATAGCAGCTTTCCTACGTCTCACGAACACCTACAACCCCACCGTGGTCAAGCTCGGTCGTTGGCACGCCACAATCGCTTTGAAGCGTTTACTCCTCGTCATCACAGCAATGCCAACTCGCCTTCTACGGTTGCCTCCTGGAGGCACCCCGAGCCCGCCGGCCGATCACCTGTAGATACCAGTACTCCGATCAAGTACCGCCACAATGGATCCTCCCATAAGCGCACACCCTCTACTTCTTCAGAGTCCTCGAATATTAGCTGGCGTTCGCAGCCGAGCCCAACTGCAACTACAGTCGTGCACCATCCTGTGGCTCAAGAGTCGGACAGTAAGTACTCTACCCTGCTCAAGTGAGATCAGCCACCTCACGCCTGATCTACTGCTCTTTCAGGGCTCAACTCGAAGGCATCTTCGCGACCTATTTATTCTATTGCGGAGTTGCTTCGACTTTCGGGCTCGCCTCTGGTCGGCATTAGCACCGAGTCTCGGCTTATCGTTGAGGACCTTGTTGCTCATCATGTGTGGCGGCGTGGCCCGCAGTCGGGCGCGCGGAGGACGGGTAGCCGTAGATCCTCTAAGCCGCGGTCGTTGCACTCATCTACAGATGGATCTGATCATAACGATTAGGCAGTTATTTGTAGTGGAATGAAGGATCAAACAGAAGTAGCGCGGGGGCGGAGAAGCAAATATCCTTACAGTATACACCTTGTATTGTTGTGCTGCACACGGCACAGAGACACGTACACACAAATTATTAATTAAATTGCCAGAGAGTGACTCGGATGCCAAATCGGAACCGGGGCGGAGTTTGTAATAATTTCCCATTTTTTTTCTGCCGTTTTAGTCCTTTTCCCGTTCCACAACCAACCACCAACTGAAAAACCTCCTCTGGCTCACTATGGACGTCGACATGAAAGTCAAGGATGACCTTGACAAAGAAAAAGATCGTGACTATGACCGTGACCGCGATAGAGGTGATAGAGATAGGGACTCGCGGCGCGACAGGGATCGTGACCGCGAGAGAGACCGCGACCGCGACAGAGATAGGGACCGCGACAGAAGAGACCCTGGTCAGCTTCTATGGCAAAATCGCCTTCATTGCGTTGACCACTTCTACAATTATCTTTTTGTCACAGCTCGGAGCAGGCGAGGTGGTGGTGGCGATCACTGGGAGCCCGAAGATCGGGAGCGCCGTAACAGCGATGTGCGTCACCCTTCTCATAACTATTTTCTTTATTTTGATGCCTGTTATGCCTTCCACCTCCATTTCCCATCCACAGCGTCGCCGACGTTCACGCTCCCGCTCCCGTTCTCGTTCTCGTTCTCGCTCACGTAGACGCTCCGCCTCGCCAGGCCGGCGTCGATCACGGCGATCGCGGTCCCGAGCGGGCTCTTCACGCAGCCGCTCGCGCGACCGTGACCGCAAGCCGTCGGAAGCATTGCCACGCTCTCTTGGCGGCCCAATCAATGCGCCGCACGAGGAAGCGGTCGAATTCGCCAAGCATAGCAAGCGGGAGAACCGCGTGTACGTCGGAAACCTCAGCTACGACGTCAAATACCGCGACTTGATCGAGTTTATGCGGGGAGGTGGGTGGGGGTGTTTTAGTGGCTGGCCTCTTCTTCCTTTTTCGGTTGTCATTCTAGTGGTGTCATTCCCCGGTGGTAAGGGTTTCGGGATCCGGAGTCGGAGCCAGAGTTGGGGCAGGGAGCGAATGGATGTCCCTGGGGGAGCTTATTACAGTTCTGGAAGGCTCGAAGGTGTGGGGTTTAGATATGGAGTTGAAGGGGGCCCTAGTTTCCTTTTTCCTGTCCTTGATGGGGGCATGGTGAGACGCGAGGATGGCTGAGCTGATTGTCGGGGTTACTAGCTGGTGAGGTCCTGTTCGCCGAGGTTCTCGTCACACCAACTGGTATATCAAAGGGATGCGGGTATGTTTCTCTTCCCACGGTCTTTTTCTTTAAAGCATCCTCACACTACTTTTCAGGATTGTCGAGTTTGCGTCTCAAGAGGATTCGCAGCGTGCCATTCGGGAGCTTTCAGAGCAAGCGCTCTTGGGCCGCCCTGTATTCATTCGAGAGGTTCGCCCAGTCCACTGTTCCGTAATCCGCTTGCTCATAGAGCTTCCAGGACCGGGAGAATGAGTCACGCTTCGGTGCCACCCCTGTTCCAGGCAAAATAGGTATGGCAATGGCTGGTCAAGGCCTCACTGCTGGTCCACCTCCTCGTCCGGCATATCATAACTCTTTCGGTTCAAATCCAGGAAACCAGCTTTACGTTGGGAATGTGAGTATTTCGGCTATTTTATATTATCAACCTAATCTTAGGGTTTTCAGCTACCGTACCAGGCTGGCTGGCAGGACTTGAAGGATCTGTTCAGGTCCGCAGGCAACATTATCCGCGCCGACATCAACATTGGCGCGGACGGTCGGCCGAAAGGAAGCGGCACAGTTATCTTTGAAACATCCAAGGATGCTCAACAGGCTATCAGTGCGTGTGTAACACTCTTCTACTCTTTCGGCATTTATGGTATTCTAGGCATGTACAACGGATTTGACTGGTATGGTCGAATCCTTGAAGTTCGTGAGGTGTGCCTTTTCCCCTGCAATATTATCCTGTTACTCATCGCTGGTCGTTTAGGACCGTTACGCAGGCTTGACTGGGCCGGGCGGTTATCGTGGCGGTTTCCGGGGTGGCTTGCGAGGCTTGCGTGGTGGTTTGCGTGGTTCAGCCTACAGCGGGCGTGGTGGCTACGGGCGCGGTGGGTATAATGCTTCCGGGCGCAACTTCTCCGATCAAGACCTCTACAAGGACTACTCTGGTCCAGATCAGCAGGCTGGTGGTGGTGGTGGCTACGGTGGCGGTGGACCATATGAAGGAGGAGGGTATGGTGGAGGGTATGGAGGTAGTTATGGTGCAGCTGCTTTTGAGTCGGAGCCCAGTCAACAAATAATGGTTCGCAATGTGAGTTGTCGTTCCCCCTTAAATTCAAACTTGGCTGTGGCCTGGCGGTTGACTGGTGATACGCAGCTACCGTGGTCAACGGCAAATGAGGACCTTGTGGAGCTCTTCGAGACGACAGGACAAGTCGAACTTGCGGAAATCCTGTTTGATGGCACACGGTCTAAGGGTGCTGGCGTTGTACAGTTTGCGCAAGTTGCGGAGGCAGAGACAGCTATCGGTGTGTCTCAGTCTTTGCTTCATCGTGTACATTTATACTGACCTGGGAATGCAGCTAAATTCCAGCAGTACATGTATGGCGGGAGACCGCTAGATGTACGTTTCAACGACCGCTGGCACACGTTTACACCGGCAGCGGCGAAGGGTGGGCAAACAGTGTCAATGCAGCCAGATGGGATGTGAATGATTTCTATTTACCTTGTTCTCGGTGCTCTATCTGCATGTTGTGGCCTGCTAGTCTTTATTTGTGTCGGTGCGGTAAAAGTATTACAACGCAGATACAGTATTAAGTTTATCAGTGGATGACTTCCGTACCGACACCCCCTCATATGAGCAAAATTCATCCTTCATCCTCTCTCGCAATGTCTTCTTGCTTAAGTGTACCCCAAAATACCTTGCTCTGCAACATAAAATACACCGTGAAGCACGCCTATGGCGACAGCAAGCATGGAATATAGGTTCTTCTGGAGTGGTAAGATGTTGAGGAGCGAAGACGTTTCCACGTTTCCAGGTGCGCACATCGCTTCATATTCAACTTGAACGTGTACATCGCTTAGTGGTGTGGTGTCCTACCAACACCAACGGTTTTTTTTGGTACTGTAACAATATACAATACCTCAGCTCAAGCAAGGACTCATCATGATCCCATTGAATGAAAGAAGGTGCGTCATAACAGTGACATCAGTTGGAGATGGTAGGGTCCTTAGTAGTTGTACGCATGACAACATCTAGTAAGGGTACACATAAGGTGTTATCGGATTGACCGATGAGAGCAGGTCAAATTAAACGGAGAGAAGACTAAGAAATAAATATAGCTGTGCCGATGGGAACCAACCACTACTTCGAGTCATACTATTTTATAAAACGTCTTTTATAACATCGTATTTGAATACAACCATTTTTTATTGACTCCAGGTGCTTGCCACTATTAATTAACGGAACGCTGGCAAATCTCCAGAGACTACACGGTGTTTAAAAACTTGCTCTGGAGGTTATCCTATTCGATATTGCCAATGTTTGCCGCCCGATACTGATAGCAACAGCAGAAAGAGGTGACCAGGAGTTACGGATAACGCAGGGAGAATAAACGGTGCCATCTCCAAGTTTTTCTAACAGCATTAGCGCTCTGGCTCGAAAAAACATGTACATTTACGAAAATATGTATCTGTTACAAAGGGTTCATTCACTACAGCCAAACATGTACAACGATATGGTTTCATTGGTTTAGAAATAATTTCATATAGCACAGCTGGCCAATCGCTTTGCATCATGAGGAAGGGCATCAGCTTCTCGTTTCAATCCACGCTGCAGTCCGCTCAACGAATGACCTACTGTGAACGAGGGGAGCTGATGTAACAGAGGACGATTCTGCGGTGTTTTGTTCAACAGCTGCCGTGTTAGTACCTCGAACGGGTTCTCTTCTTCAACGGCACCTTTGCTTGCAAGATACCGGAGCAGAAGACCACAAGACCACAAGTCAGCTCGTATAGGACTGTACGAACACCTGGGCCCATCCTCACGGCCAATCTCTGGGGCCATCCATCCATCAGTCCCGCACCAGCGATCGATCAACGCATCTGGGCCAGAGACACGGACAGAGCGATCAAAGTCGATTATGAACAATTGGTTTTGGTTTCGAAGGGCAACGACGTTTTGGGGGTTGATGTCGAGGTGGGCAATACCGTGTTGATGCACAAACGCGACACCCTCTATCAACTGCCGACTGAAATCCACAACGTTGCTGCGAAAATTCCCAAGATCGAATCCAATATTTAGGGGAGTGGCTCGGGGGAGAACGACAAACTTCCCCCAGTCGAATGTGAATGAATCAAGTAAAGGAATGGTGTGGTTATATGGTGAATTGAGCTGGTGGAGGTCGGAGAGAATCTGAAGCTCTTCAGAGCCGGGACGGAGCAACTTCACGACAGCAGTGCTGCCATTGGATTGCGTGGCTAATCGCATGGTGGGCTTCAGCTGCATGTACTTCATCAGTTCAAGTCAAAAGACAGTGTGATTGATTGCTTTACCTGGATCAGCGGCACCCAGCCATTCTCGTCTTCATCGTTCGACTCCAACGTGTACCCGGCCCGAGTGAATGCATCGACAACCTGGCGATCGTGGTAGACGTGCTCGCCACGCTGCAAGCCATTGTCGGTATAGCCCCCTTGGCCCCCGTAACTTACTCGGGATCGCTTAGATGAATTGGTAGAGTCTCCACCGGTGTCACCATGCTTCCCCTCTTTCGACATGAATGCGCGTTTGTGCTTCTCCAAGACTTCGGGACCGAGTAACATGATGCGTGTCTGATTCTC
This sequence comes from Lactifluus echinatus, assembly GCA_003315975.1. NCBI lineage: Eukaryota > Fungi > Basidiomycota > Agaricomycetes > Russulales > Russulaceae > Lactifluus > Lactifluus echinatus. Next base: position 27,151 of record QFEA01003015.1, read on the forward strand.
TTTTGAAAGCTTATATTCGTTAGTTTGGAGAATCGATGCCAAGTTATACATCTCAAACATGCTGGAAAACAGTTCCAGCGGTCGCCTCTAGTCTTGAAGGTCCGAGTCATAGGAAACCTAGAAGAACCGTGAGAAACCGCAGGATTGTTTGAATTCAAATGAGCGTACCTCGCGTTTGGCGCCGTCGCTTTGGAAAACAAAATATCGGGTTACCCTACCAGACCTATCGATGTACAGCGCCATGACAATGAACGGCTTATTAAAAACCTGGTGCCCCAGTCGGGCCACACATCCAGCCTGAGC
>QFEA01003019.1:0-20127 GCA_003315975.1 Lactifluus echinatus
TCCGGGCGGGGGATTGGGATGTTGTTGCTGGAATGAGCGTAAGGCCGTGCGGGCTTGGAGACATGGGCGCGGGGAAGAGTGGAGGATCGGAGGGCAGGGGTGGGCGGGTCGAGATAGGGAGCGGCAGCTGCGACGGGGGGAGCAGGTACAGTGGCAACACGTTCAGGCGAATCAAGACGGATACGCTTGGCCCTGTATACCGATGGCGTATCCTGCTTGTCTCCTTCGCTATCGTATGCAATCGAAGGGCCGTGGATGAGTTTGCGTTTACCGGGGGTATCTTCTGACTCGAAAGAGTCACCAGTGTTGGCAAACCATGAAAAAGGAGACGTGACGAGGGATTTGAGGGAGGAAAACATGGAAAGGGAGCGAGAGGGAGGAGGTCTTCTCGTGTGGTGGGAAGGCTTTTTGCGACGAAGGCTGCTCAGACGAGCCGACGACGACGGTGACGGGGCCGCGACTGCAGCGGGTGATGGGGACGAGGTCAACATGCTTCCCAAGCCAACCTGTCGGGACCCACCCAGTTTCCCTTTTCTCTTTGTTTGTCCTGTTCTGCCGAGTCGGCCGCTCCCCAAACTTTGACGTCACCCATGGTTTACCTCCCTCTTGTATGCACTTGCCCATGCGTATACGCATACGCCCGCTCGGGCTTGTGCGCGCGATTCATTCGCCTCCTCAGAGAAATCAAGCCTGGCTCTTCATAGATTCTGTCTTTCCCGTAAAACTCCTCGCTTGGGAGTCAGTCTCTTGTCGCCCTTGACTTTTTGGTACTCACAACCCCGCATATAGCCCTCGATATTACTTTGGGAAGCTCCGTCAAGAACACCTTCTTGACAGATTCTCAGAGCAAATCTCAGCAGTGCACACCCATGGCTTCAGCCCGATCTCTATTGAGCCTCACGTGAAGGACGGCGGCATTTTCGTGCTCTTCGAGTACATCCCCTCTCAGTCAGACTCGGAGGATGTCCTCCAAACAATTCAGTCAGATATTAGAAACCACTTTCAATCTAAAGGTGGCGTCCCCTCGTCCGTTGGTATTCGCAGAGGTAATATTTGGGTCGTGCGAGGGCAACCATGGCGAGAGGTATCGTCCCCTCTGCCATGCCGCGCTCACTATTCAAATTCAATTTAGGACATGAACCGATTTGCTTCTCCTCTCCTCCGCGTAGCTTTCGATGGCCCTGATCCAGACGAGGAGTCACTATATCATACATTCAGGGTACCTTCTCTCCTCTTCCACAATACTCTTCCCTGATCTACCTCATTAGCCATACGGGCGCATCGTTGATATTTCGGCCCCAGCTCCTGTCTCCGGTACAACATACCGTGCTTCTACTGTAGCCTTCTCAGACCTCCGCTCCTCTATCGTTGCTCGCAATGTTGCACACGGCCTCTACGTTGGCCAAACCCGCCTTCGCTTATCCTTTTTCCCACCGATACGGGTTCACCTTATTCGCGACTGGATTTCCAAGCATCCTCGTATTTTCGTGCCGGTAGCCGTCTTCCTCTTGGGCACATTGACATATACTGTGCGTTACATACTCTACAGAATCTCCACATCTGACGTTGACCAGATTTTTGATCCCATTCGCGTACTTATGGTCGAGGGGAAGATTCTCAACTGGTTCGATTATAAAGGTAGAATCGATAATTCTAAGGAGTTATACTCGACTAAGTTTCGTATGCAGAGTCTCGCCTGTATCAGTGGCTCCGTAGAAACACCGTTGACAAGTTAACCATCAAGCGTGTGGACACCTCGGATGTGTATGCGGAAGCGGCTTGGCAGGAGCGCCGGGATGCCGAAGTCGCTCTTTCTAGTCATCTTCATGACGTCCCCAGTGGGTATCTCGTTGATTTTGTATTCCTGCTCTTGCTATATCCCCGGCAGCGAATATCGCATTTCTCTATGGACCCCAAGGAAGTGGCAAGTCAAAAATGCTGTCCCGCATACTCCAGGGCAAAAAGTGGTACACCACCATTGCATTTTCCTGTTTGATGCACGCTAGTGACAAATATCCGTAATCAGTCCGGTGCTTGTTATTGACTGCGCGGAACTCGTTCGCGCCAACTCGGATACGCGTCTTATAGAGGCACTGTCAAAACAGACCGGTTATTGGCCCGTCTTCAGTTTTGTCAACTCGATGAATAACCTCATCGACCTCGCTAGCGTTGGCCTCATTGGCCAAAAGGGTACGTATTGAAAATGACAATGTGGCTCGAGGACTTGTGTTCACCTCATTGCCATTACAGCTAGCCTCAGCTCTTCACTGTTAGATCAGGTTAAACAAATTCTTGAAGTCGTTGGAGCCGCACTCCGCTCTGTCTCTTCTACTTGCCGTAAACAAGCACTCCATGACCGTGAGAGCGCTACTCGCTCGGAGGAGGTGGCACGAGATGCAGTGCGGATACGAGAGCGCATACGCCGTGGCGTCTGGCATGATCCACGATTAGGTGCCATTGCGGGAGGCGGTGTTATAGCCGAGTTGGGTGTCGGAGATGAACCCTTTGGGGAGCGTGATGAGGAACCTGTCAGCTATTTCGACGAGACGAACGTCTCGAGTCGTCCAGAGACAATACGGGAGGATAAAGATTTAGCAAAGTTCGAAGCCACAAGCGCACTACCTATCGTAGTGCTGAAGAACTATATTGCAAATGACAAGGAGGAGGTTATGGACGTGTTTGCTAAATGGGCAGCCACTCTGATTGAAGGACAGGTGCGTCTTCTTTCAGCCATAAAAGGTGCAGTAAGGAGGTGATATGTCCAGACTGCTCATGTCGTCGTCCTAAGCCATAACCGGGAGGACTCGAGGCCTCTTGCGAAAGGCACGCACTCTCGTCCCGCACACCGCTCGGGTTACTAATTTGTTGCTCATACAGCTCTCCCATCAAAGTCGCTCAACGTGATTGCCCTCTCTGACGCAGATAACGCAAGCGCTTTGCAATTAATCGGGGCCAAACTGCATGAGGCAGGCATCGAGGCCCAGTTTTCACATGAAGAGAGGGAGGTGATCAACTACTTAGGTGGTAGGGCGAGTGATGTCACTAATGTATCCTTTCATGCCACATGTATTTAGTTGAAAAGGCTAATTTGCAATTTTTACAGCTCATTCACAAAATTCGTGCGGGACAGAAGCCCACAGACGCAGTTGAGGACATCATACGACAAGGCGTCTCTGAGCTTCGCAAGCGCGCTTTTGGAGACGACGCAGATGACACGCGAAGCCTGCCGTGGAGCAGAGAGCAAGCCTGGGGGCTCCTCCAAGCGCTCGCGGGCAGGGATATGGTACCCTATTATGAGACGTTGATGAACGCACCTTTCAAGGGCGAGGAGGGCCCCCTGTGGAGCATGGAACGAGCGGAGATGATCACCGTAGACACTCAGGATGGCCGACCGTCGACAATTCGTCCCGGACGGCCGATTTACCGCTACGTTTTCCAGCGGCTCGTTAATGGTATGTCCATTACTGTACACGTTCTGTTTTTGTCTGCGCATGCTCATGGCCCGACCAATTTTTTGTTGTGAAGATCCGATCTTCCAGGCGACCCAAGATCTTGCTATCAATGCAAAGCTAATTGAGAATGCGGAGGCGACTGTGCGGGCATGCGAGCAGGAATTGCAAGTACTCCGTACGATTGGGCTTGACTCAACGCACTGGTGGAGTAGTGCAACGGTGACTGAAATACGGGCAAATTACTTGGTGCAGAGGATGGCGAATGCACAAACAACATTGGAGAGGTCGGAGGATCGGAACCGAGAATTGAGAAGGGTGTTGGCGCAGGGAGGATAAGCTTTGTTGTTGATTACATTTGCACTTCACCTCACACCTCGATATCGATATCGATGCGATGGATGGACCAGGACATCTTTTGTCTCTCAAAGTGATGAGAGTCTCTGTACGTGTCTGCCCAACTTATCAACACGACTCTTTTTGCGACCTTGCTCCCAAGTAGCGACCCGCGTTGGCGAGCGCATGGGAGCCATTCTATTCAAGCTCGCCCTCTTTCTCAGCCCACTCTACCGCCTCGGTCCTCTCCCTCCAGGGAAGTACGCCACTCCCAGCTCACCCCAAGACACTACGTGACTTGACCAATGCATCCACCCTCCTGACACTCCCGTCCTCCTTCGGGGCAATCCAGCTTGGAGAGACCTTCTCCGGTATGCTCGCCGTGAACAACGAGTCGGCCGCGACGGTCGACGGCGTGACCCTTCGCGTCGAGATGCAGACAGCGACGAGCAAGGTACTCCTCCTCGAGATGGGCGGCCCTACCTTGAGCCTCGTCGCGGGCGACACGCTCGAGGCCACGGTGCACCACGAGATTAAGGAGCTTGGGCAGCACGTTTTGGGCTGCACCGTGTCGTACCAGCTCCCGCCTGGCGCGCGAAGACCCGCGGTGGCGACAGCTACTGGTGGTGGCAGTGTTACTGTCGCAGAGGCCGTAGGGGACGATGCAGGGTTGCAAACGTTTCGCAAATTTTACCGGTTTGGTGTGCGTCTTGCTTCCTTTCTTTCCGTTGAGAGAAAAAAAAAGCCAAATCAATTACCAATCGTGTTCATTGACGAGCGTACTTTTCTTCATGTAGGTGACTAACCCGCTATCAGTCAAGACAAAAGTCCATGTGCCTCACTCGCCATCTGCGTTACTATCTGCCAAAGAGCGCACAAAGGTCTTCCTTGAAGTCCACATACAGAACCTCACATCGGAGCCCATGTGGTTTGAGCGTATGATATTCGAGCCTGCTCCAGATTGGCACGTCCAGGACGCCAACTTACGTCCTGATAGTCAAGAAAGCTTGTTCTCGGGGTCAATGGCCCTGATGCGGCCCCAAGATACGAGGCAGTACATATACGTTCTCGACGAAGTTAATCCACCGACCATGCCTGTGCAACACGCCCCTGGGACAATCCTCGCTCTGGGGAGACTTGATATTTCCTGGCGATCGTCGCTCGGCGAACCGGGGAGACTTCTTACCTCTGTATGTCACGTATCTGTCTTTTATACCCTAACCTTTGTAACCTCGGAGCATAAACGATAGATGTTGTCCCGTCGAATACCGATTCCCCCAAACCAGCCAACCGTCCGTCCACCACAATCGCAGCAACAACAGATCCAACAACCTGTATCAGCCCTCCCGCCGCACCTCCAACGATCAGCCACCATAACGGGCCACAGCTCCCAACCACCCACACGCCCCAACACACCACCAATTGGTGCTGCAGTCGGACCGCCACCATATCGTCCTGCGTCACCCTTCCGCAATCGCCCCATGTTCGTCCCGCCACGACCACAGAGCCCCAGGACGTCACTCTCGATGGCCAGCGCGACCGTTCCACCGTTGAACGTAGGTGTAGGGACGGCTGATCTCCTCGTCGACGTGGACCTCGTCGTGCGTTCCATCCCACACGGCGCGGTGCTCGTTGACAGGCCGTTACGCGTCGCGTGCACGCTTGGCGTCGCGGTATCGGTCCGTGAGGGCGAGCGGCGCACATTGAGGCTCGCCGTGCAACACGTCCAGATATCCGTCGCAACAGTAGTATCACATGAGACATCTGCATCGCCTCTGCTACCGTCAGCGGCACCATTGTCACAGACGACAACCGCAGGAGTAGCATCCACGAGCATGACAACTCTGGCCTCTCGTAACCCATCATCGCCATCCCCTGCGCGAAGAATATCACCGGCGCTCTTCGACGAACCGCTGGTCGGCTCCCCACGCATGACACACTTCGCGGAACAACAGGAGGAAAAGGAAGAAGATCCGTCCGCTGTGCAGTTGCGCATCCCCCCGCCTGAACCTATGTCCGGCGATGAGCGACGTTACGAAGAACTGCGGGGGGCGACACGCTTCCTCGGCGCATCAACGCAGCTCGTGCCACCCATGACGTTCGTCGACAACGCAGCCCCTGAGTCATCTACTGGCGGAGCACCGAGAAGGGAAGAACGATTCTGGGACTTTGAGCTCGAATATGTTGCGTTCCGGCCCGGATTCGTGCCTGTTGGCGGGTTGAGGGTGTTGCTTCTGGAGGATAGAGTAGACGGCGCAGCAGAGGCGTACACAGAGAGTCAAGCTGTGAGTACCCCTGTCGTGCTGAGAGAGTGGGATGTGATTGGAGAGATATGGGTAAAGTCATGAGATGGACGTTGTTGTCTTGTCTTTTCTTACATGTTACGTACGTTACGTGTTAATTCTCCCAAATGGGCCCCGTTCACACAGCTAAAAAATATAGAGATCGAATAGGTCGACAGACATCACGAGTCACTTGGAATAAACCCGGTGCTTTCAAGGAGTAGCTAGTACGTATATGCCGACCACTCATTGGCAGGCCTCACTCGCCTCTGCTAATGAGCTTTCATACCGGAAACCGCCAGGGCATCCTTAAAATTACTCAAACTCAAACTCAAACCTCCACTCCTCTGAGATCTTGTGGATCATGCAAAATGGATTAAATTATCTTCTGATTCTGATGGCAGGGGAGTTTGACATCAATGCCTTCATACTTTGTAGAGTCATTACAGTGATAATCTACGCCTCGCGCCCTACTTCGACTCGCTTGGAGTGATCATATGTTGCGCCACGGGTGACTAACAAGTCGCTGCACAGACAACAACGCTTGATATTGAACTTCCTTGCTACCATGCGACATGAGTTCCATCACACGGCTCTTTGCGCCGAGGTCCGTGACAATCCTGACGATGTTTGAGACGAGATATCAATGGGTTGAGTAGAAACGACCCGTGTGAATTTTGCACGACGTACGTTTTCCCGCGCTCGTAATACTTGACATACTGCCCTAGGTCGTGTGCGGCGACGGCGAGCACGACGGGGTCATGTGATATTTGTAAAAGCTCTATAAGTCTCCTAAGAGTAAGTAGGGTGAAAAAATCAGATATGGCTTTTCGCGTTTTATGGGGGGGGAGAACCGGGACCAACTTCAGGTAAAAGTGGTCCTTCTCGTTCAGTCTTGTGACGTTCTCTTTCCAAAACAAGTCTGAATCATGGACTGGCGTCCACGAGAGGTGTCCCGAGGTGAGCTCTGAGGTATATTCATCCCACGTTCTGGTTTCAAGTTGTTACCGTTTACCTTGCAAGAAGCAACGAGATGAGACTCACGTTAGGCTCTCAAATCTCGCGTTGAGTTCGTCTTTAAGAAATTGCACGTCCTCCAGGATATCCTCATCCGACCACTTGCGCGTCGCGAGATTTTTCACAAATGGCAGGAGCTGTGCAACTAGCATCGCCGGCAGATTAGCAGATGGCGCCTTTGTGACGAGGTTCTAAAGCATCCTACGGATAAACAAGAGCAACTAGCGAGGTCTCAAAGAAAACTCACGCGAAGCGTTGCTATGTTGATTCGCACAACCTTTTCCTTAGCAGCGGCTTGTGCGACGCTGACGAAAAGAGGGATCACGTCGTATCTCCTGTACAGGATCTTGAGAACGCAATGGCTGGAGCAATAGAGGCACATTTACTTGTTAATCTGTTCCGCAATCTCGGTCTCAAACGTCAATAGCCAGAAGCAATACCCGACTTGATAATTCATTTGAGGATTCTGATTTGATTTGAGGATTTCCACTAACCTAAAAGTGAATTAACTTTCTCCGCTTACGACAGTTGATGTTGTCCGAACCCGCTCAAGATGCCAGGGATTGCCCAGACAGCTTGACGAACTTCATGTCGGGGAAGAATTGCGTCGAGACATTGTACCGCTACATCACGCTTGTTTAGAACCGTCCCCTGCACCCACATAGACAGATAATTTAAAAGAGGCTGCAGGTGCCAACGCTGGAGTGGTGCAGATTCCGCACTAGAGGATATTGGCGTGAACACCTATACTTAGTGAGAGGATACCACAGGGTCAACCTTAATAGGACAGTCAATATCTGTGATGTCTTGAGCTGTACGAAATCGTCTTGGGTTTCAAGTATCCTGAATAGATATGCCATCGAAGGGTATTTATCAAGAGCTCGAAGTGACTGACCGCAACAACGGGCCATAAGGAAGATCAGCATCATTTGTCGAGGCTCCCGTAAACAGAACGATACGCTCTTCATGATCTATACAAATGGTTAGGGCCGTCTGTGCAAAAGGCTTATTCGGTGGAACGCGCCAGCGAGGGCATCTGCAATGAAAACAAGGATTGACTGCAAAGTGTCGACCCTCTGGAGTTTCTTGAGTAGTCCAAGATAAAGCAATGCATACGCCTGGCCATCAGAAAGCAGGAGAGACTCTGTCTTTGCCTTGGTCTGTCTGTCTACTTTCTTGATGAGTGTGAGCTCCTCGGGGGTGATGTGCCCTGCGCGTTGATATCCCTAAGATTAGTTGAGATTTACTCCGCGACGAACGCATTGTAGAAATGCACCTCCCAAGGCACTTGTCTGACACGTATCTTTGCCGCGCTGTCCTCCAGATAGGCATTTGAGACAAGGTTGAGCGTCATGGTCGGTCGGCGTGGTCCGCTAAGCAGCGCGTCACTGGGCGTGCGATCCATTTCGATTTCGGGTCCGGCACTCGTTCACGTTTCGTTTGCCGTCGCCGCCATCCATGTCGACGTCGACGTGCTCACTCCATCTGCTCAGAACATGTTCTCGTGAGGTTCACCACTCCTCATCACATTCTCTACGCACTCGTACTTCGACAGGTAGATCTATCTTTCGCCGAGGGTTGGCAACCGAGGTGTCGCCATCACCACCAGTACAACGTCCCACCCTCCATACCGCCGTCATCTTAAACCGCTCGCCCATCCTCACGCGTACCCCGACGTCCTTCGAGCGCGCCTACTACGCCTACCAAGCGCGCATCCAGCGCGCACTGCACAACCCGTTCCCGTACGACTTTTACTTCAAGCCGGGCTCGCTGCTCGAATCCAAGTTCAGTCTCGAGGAGCGCAGGCGCGACCGCAAGGCGTTCGGGTCCGGCTTTGGCGCGGACCACCCGCTCGCGCCCGGTGCGGGCGTGACCGCGCAGGATCTGAAGAAGTTTGGACGCGATGAAGATGAGACGCCCGCGCCGCGCGCGCATGCGAGCGACGTGAGCGGTGACGTGAAGAGTCTGGACAGGAAGGGCCAGCGGAATCTTTATCTGTTGGTTCGGCAGAGGACAGATGCAGACGCGGCTGCTACCGCTGTGTGGAAGTTCCCAGAAATTGCGGTCACTGACAGTGAGCTGCTACACGAGGTAAAGAAGCCCCCCCCCCTCTCACCTTTGTCCATTGACTGTCATTAATCACGACCCTCTGCAGTCCGCCGCGCGTGATTTGAAGGAGCTATGCGGAGAGGCCATGGACACCTGGATTGTCAGTCGCAATCCAATCGGTTTGTACGAGATTTATCCTGCATCCCCACCCACCGATCCCGCTGCACCTGATAAGGTACCTCTCATCCATCTTCACCAGGTTTTACTATCCCTCACTCAACGTTGGCAGACTTGTGTATTCTTCTATAAAGCCCATATCATGGCCGGCCAAGTAAAGCCAAGCAAATCAATCGCCGACTTTGCCTGGCTCACCAAAAAAGAGATCGCAAAACGCGTAGACGAGCGGTACTGGAATGGCATTAAGGACATGTTATCCGATTTTTAGATCGCTATTGGCTAATAACAACCGAGTTAATTCTAATATATCTGGCGCAAACGTCGTTCGGCGCTGTCCATTTTCTAAACACAAGAGTGAGGGTCCATGAGCGCGTTACCGGGGAGACGAAATCGTCCGTCTCATTTCTGGTCTCTTTTGTGCGTCGTCAAAGTGACGCACGACGACTTCACATTTGGTCGTTTTGCATATGTGCTTGGAGCCGCCTTTGATGGCGTCCGAGAATAAAGTTAGACCGGCAGCGCGCTCGACGGCGTCAACTGGAAAGTGAGCGCACAACAGTATTCAGTCCATAACTTGTCAGGTGCGAGAGCGGTGACGGTGACATTACCAGGAACTGCGAAGCTTTCCAAGGACGTCCCGTCCGGAATGACGGCGTTTGGGAGTACAAATGCTCCGGTAGAGATTTCTGGTACTTGGGGTGTTGAAGGTGACGACGGCCGCGCAGCAAGGACAACCTTGGCGAAATGCGTCGGAACGGTGACGTTTGGCGGGTTGCCAATCACCTCGTAGGTCTTGAAAACATATATCGCAGAGAGTATGTGGTCGTGTGTCACCTCGTGGTTAGCCACGGAAATGTGTTGGAATATGTGATGACGGCACACGTACGACGCGCCATTTCCCGTCCGATTCTTTGTGCGGGAGATACAACGGGATGGTGAATACGTACACATCCGTGAACGAGCTCGTCAACCGGCGACACCAATCTTCAAGGTACGCCCAATCTGCACCGGCCAGGGGAGCATTTCAGTAACACGTCGTCAAGGAATCAGATACGTAGAACGCACAGTGTCGATTAAACCCGGCACCGACTTGCGGCGCGATGTTGGATAGCAGAAACGTCTCGTCCATCGCTTCCTAATAAACGCTTACAGGTCAGATTCGGCCACATACTACATATGAAAACACTAGTGCAGAGGCCGCAGCCACAGACGGACAGTGCACTAACCTGTGACCGCTTCGCATCTGCCGCCGGCACCCTGCGTTCGTTAATAGAGAGAATGGTATTTGAGCTTCTGGGCACACGTGAAGGAGATAAAACGTACATGTGTCCGCGGTCATAGCCGCTGCGAAAGTAATCCTGCAGTTTAGCACGGAACTGAGCAGGCAGAGACTCATCCTCTTGGAACGTCGACCTTCCACGATCTCCAGTTTCGTCGCCGCCGCCGTTCGCTGGGGTTGTCGTCGGTGATCTTGATTTCCCCAGCGAGGCGAGCGTCAAGTGTTCTGCCGTCTAGTGCAGAGTACAAAGGAATATCAACATCGGGAGTAGATGGCAAACGATCCGGCTGACCCATGCAGGATGTCGCATTCGACGGTCATAGGCAGCCACGTACGCCTGGCGCACGAGTTGGTCAGATATGGGCCCTGCATGCGAGCAAAGTACGGGCGTTAAGAAGGCTACGAAATACAAATGCAGGGCGTACCAGGGTTGCCATATTTTAGCACAGGTCCAACAGCAGTCGCTGCCCCAGCAGAGAGGCGGGTATCGCCAGTAACACCCACTTCGACGACTGGCCGTGAGCTGGTAGCGGGCGGAATCTCCCACTCCCTTTTCTTGGACGCATTCAAAACGGCTACAGCGCCTCCACCTAGAGCAGCACCGAGAGCAAAGAACGTGGCGCGGATGATGGTCGAGGTCGGCATTGTCGTTTGTCGGCTCGGACGAGTCTCCAGTTCCAGTTCCAATACAAGGCGCGCTTAACTGACGCAGACACTTCTCTATCGACATCGACACATTACCCAAAAGCATTAAGTGGGCAAGTCACAACTACCAGTGCACGTAAAAAAACAAGTACGCTTATATATCGACACGGTTAAGAGGAAGAGGAGGAAGGAGACTAGCAGATCACTTCATCTTGCGCAGCAGGAAATTGGGGATGGGGACGGCCAGAAGAAAGAGCCCAAGTCGCAGACTTAATTATGAGATACAGGAAATCGTCTGGGAGTTTAAACAAGAGTAACGTGAGGATATGTGTTTGAGGATAACTGCAATTTCAGACATTTGATTTGAGAGAGCTCTTGCAAGGCTGGCGACAGGAATTGTCGGATATGCCATGTAAGACGCAACTCTTAGATTTTGTCAGCCTACGATGAACCTCACATCTCCAGCGGCTCGTGAGAGCGGGTATCCAGACTGCGTACTGCACTCTCACTAGCCACGACACGTTCTCGGCGGCTATTGAAACCACCAGCGCCAGGGCCACGCGGCTGTCGCACGACACCGCTTGTCGGACTTTCGAGCCGGTCTACACTGTTGGGGGTGCTAACGCTTGCCGGTAAGTGTGGGACCGGGGGCACAGGTTCAAATGGGCTGGAATTTCCGAAGAGCGAGCCAAAACCGCCAGCCAGACGCCTTGAAGGAGAAGCGATAGTTGCATAGCCTTCACGGATGTTGCCATTCGAAGAGCGCGTCGTAAGTCTGGGTGCCTGCATGCGTAGCGCACCCATATCGGGCATGGATTTCTTCACACGTAATGTTTGAGAAAGAGTAGACGGAGGAGAGGTCGGAGTGAGATAAGCGGATGGCATGCGTTGTAGGCCCGGATGGTGTTTACCTTGTTGTCTCTGGCGAAGGGTGTGTATGTTTGAGACCAACCCCGTGAAGAGGAGAAAACTGCAGACAAACCTTTTCTGGATCGATGCGGGTGACTACGGCATATCGCTCTTCGCCTTCACCGACGGAATAGTGATATACGCCGAGCTTCTGGGCAATCAGATGCACTATTCGACGTTGCTTTGGTGACAAAGTCCTGGAAAATGCAAGTTCGTCCCTCATATGGTCGTCTTTGAAAAGTAAGATACGAGAGTAGATCTCCAAGGTAGATGGGTCGTTGAGATCCAGCTCATTTGAGGCTGAACTTCCCTTAAGAGAAGGACTAGGTGTGACAGGAAGCGCCGGGGGTGGTGTTTGGATACCGTATGGCTGCGGGGTGGGCATTGGAGGAGCTGAGGGCGGGGAATACTGTTGTGGAGGCTGGTAGTTTGTCCCGGAGAAGGAACGTTGCGGGGTGAAGGGAGGAGCGATGACGGGGGGGAAATCGTCGTAAGGTGTTTGTGGCGCGGCTTGAAGTTGCTGCTGTTGCTGTTCCTTCTCAAGCTGCATTGAACGCATGCGTCGAATGGCCTTTTCCCGCTCAATTCGCTCTTTTTCTCCGGCCTGCAGCACCTTTTTGTATTCAACGCGTAATTTGCGACCTTGTACATCGAAACCATTCAGAGCGGCGACGACGGCATCTGCATCTGAAGCCTGCCGAAAATTGGCAAAGGCAAGACCCCTGAAAGAGCCAGATTGATCTAAGTGGTAGTTGAATGCATACGGAGTCGGAATGGACAAGGAAGCCTGTTGGAAAAAAAAAGATAGAAGATGAGAACAGTAACAAGTGAGGGCATACATACGATGATGTCCAGAAGTGTCTCGCGTTTGACATTAAAAGGGATGTTTTTGATGACGATCGCAGTGGGTATAATTTCGTCGTCGGTACCCTGTCCGGGGGGGGGGATGCTCGGAGGAGCATTGATGTGTGGAAGAGGTGGGGAACCACCGCCCGAGGAGAGATCCGAATTATTGGGGGAAGAGAGAGAACGATTATCAGGATAGGCACCATCGAGCCATTGCTGTGGAGATGGTTTGTAGGATAAGAGGGTAACAGGGAGGAAAAAGAAGGGTACGGACAGAAGGGAGACCAGCACGAGCAGGCTTGCTCTTGAGAGGGGATTGATTCATACTTAGGGGAGTGAAGGGCTGCTGCTGACCGGAAGCGGGGGGCACATGAGGAGAAGTAGCAAAATGGTACTGGGACCTGACATTGCCGACGCCGGTGCCGTCGTAGTCGTAAGTGTCGTGAAGACGTTGATGGTTTGACTGAGAAGAGAGCGACAGCGAGGCGATATCCGGAGTAGGTGAAGAGCTGGTCATTATGATTGGGACGATGGAGATGGGTTGCTGATGATGGAGATGATGATGATATTATCCCGCACAGAAAAAAGAATAAAACAGTGGAACGGGGAAGAAAAAAACCGAGAAAGTAAGCGTGAAGGCGAGTTGTCAACTGAGAGAACTTTGCAAGGACGTAGGCGCAGGCGTAGGCGCAGGGCAGCCCTTGTCATACAAGGCCAAGGCACGGACACGGCACGGCACACCCCGGCCCCGGCCCCGGCCCCGGCTACGCTACTCTACTCTATCCGCTATCCGCTATCCGTACACACAAGCCCGAGGAGGCGCTACTACTCTACATACCCCCGGTGACGATACAGGCGATACCACGCCCTCTGACTCCCAAATCCCGTCCCCAATGCGGGGCACCCGCTCGCGCGCCAACGTTTTCCGAGCAATCACCGACGGCGGATGGAAGATAGGCCTCGGCATCGATGGTAGTGTAAATTTTGACTTTCCTCGAGGCGGCAGGGGCCCATGAACAAGGCGAAGAGGCGTCGGGGGTGGTCGACGGGGCATTGTAACGAGTTAAAATATTCTGACGGCTGACGGCCATGTCAACGAACACAACACATCAAACAGAAACAGAACAACAACAAACCCGTGTGCTTGATGATTGAAAAAATTAAATTCGGTTCGACCGAAGACAAGGGATCAACCCAGAGTAAAGATAAAGATAGTGTCAAGCTCAGTGAGCGATTGATGGAACAGAACAAACCAGAGCAACAGAGCAACAGAGCTACGGCGCATGGGGCAGCGGCCGGATGACTAAGCGATGTCCGAGGAGGACCGAGGGTACAAAACTAATTAACACGACTACTGCCACAAAAATGGGGTATATATCCATCCTCTATCCTCTCTAAGCTGCCGACTCGTCACTAATCGGTCGGTAGTGCTTCACGAGCTGAGCCTTGAACACTAAACACAATTGGCTCAGTTTCTGTCCGCGTCATCAAACTTGTGACTTACTCCCTGGAGAGTCCCAAAGGTTCGATGCCTCCGTGTTAAGCGGAGACGCGTTGTTCGGTTCTAAAGTCGGGTGTCAACAACATAAAAATAAAAATAAATTCTCCATCACCGTACCTCCAAGAAGAGATTGTAGAGACAAAAGAATGGTCTGGACGCTGTAGACGGCGGACCACTTGTCCTAAAATTAAAGGTTAATCTTGTCTGTCTACTCACGTCATGGATCAAGGACGCAAACCTGAAGGATGTCGAGGCAGATTGCGCCTGACGCGATATCAACATTCGGGTGAAAACAGGGCGAATCAAATTTGATGACTGGCGGGACGTAGGGGTAATTGGGCGGAAAGTGGATCGCGATTTTAAATGACATCCCTCCGTAATACTAATTGATATCATTACAAGTGAATCACGCTCCCGAGAGGGTCGAAACTTACTGTTTCCGCAGGTCCTTCTATTGTGCCTACCCATTCAAAGAGGTTGGCGTCGGATTTTGGGAAAGCTGACTAGGTACATGACCAGAAAACGTTGAGGGAGACACCAATGGACCATGATCAAAATACGTACAATTCCTGGTGACGAAGACATCTGAAGAATTGATTGATGAGAGGCAATTGATTATAAATTAAGAGTAAACTCACCATTAAAGTCATTAATTCATTGCTCAACCTAGAAAGACGATATCAGAGTGTGCTGCAATCCAGGTTTAAAAAGCGGAAACCGTTTGGTGACACTGCCTGTAGCCTCGCTCCCAGATCCGGAGACTGTTGACTTTGGGACGGTGCGCGCGGCGAGAGGGGTGGTGATCTGTTCCATGTTTTGTTTTGAATTGAAACGAGAACGGGGCAGAGGTGCGGGTGCGGTTGCGGGTACGGGTCCGTTGGAAGAGCACACGTGACTGTTGATGGGGAGCGGCTCTCCCGGCAGGACCGGCGCCGGGGCCGGGGCCGGGGCGGGCGCAGTTTCCCTCTCTTTCCCTCCCTCTCCTCCCTCGAGGCCATGGCCACCACATCTACATCTTTCTCTCCAACACCAGGAGAAACCACTCTCGTGAACCAGATATTCACCAGGCATGATCCCCAGAAGTTTGGTGTCATCACTGGCGATGTTGCCGTCAATGTCTTCCGCGGTGCCAACCTCAACGCTACGACCCTAGGTCAAATCTGGGGGATTGCAGACGCTGAAAATCAGGGTTTTCTCACTCGCAAAGGTGTCTCAGTTGCCGTGCGTCTTATTGGTTGGGCCCAGAAGGGCGAGACCATCACAGGAGTCCTGGTCAACAAACGTGAGCACGACGCGTCCTTATTCTCAGGTCAGGCTTCCTACTCACCTCACCAAAAGCTGGTCCTCTCGCCGTCATCGATTCATTCTCTCCGCCTTCGGAACCACGCAGGGCTGTCAGCCCTTCCCCCGGCTCTTCCCGTCTCCCCCCTACGTTGTCTGCTCAGGACAGGGCCAAATTTACGAGGCTCTTCAACAGCTCAGGCCCTGTAAACAGCCTTCTTTCAGGTATCTGCATCCTTCAATCGTCTATTAGAGCTCTGATCTCAATTGTGTTCCCAAGGCGAGAAAGCGCGTGAGGTATTTGTCAGATCAAAGCTCCCATTTGAGAAACTCTCTCAGATATGGCATGTCCTGGCCCCATCCCAACGAAGCACTCGTTCTGACATGCACACTCCTTAGGAATTTATCTGATACACATAGCCGTGGTTCATTGGACGTTGCCGACTTTATCGTTGCCATGTATCTCATCCAGGCTTCAATGTCCGGGCAACTCCCCTTCATCCCTACTACTCTCCCCCCTGGCCTGTATGACATGGCGTCGGGCAAAGGCAGTGTCACTTCTCATACTACCGGAAATAGTGGCTCCTTCAGCCCGGGCGTCTCCAGCACGTTCACTCAGAGCAGTGGGTCGGGCGTAGTTCAACCTCAGATAACGGGCAGACCATTACAGCCTCAGTATTCTGGGCAAGCACTGCAACCGCAATTTTCTGGGCAGTTATCACAGCATCAACCTGACTCGAAATCCGGTCTTTCCCGGAGCACTCCCACTTCGTCGTCGTTTGCGGCGACTGCTGCCGGTCAATCCCAACTGGCGTGGGATGTCACCCCTGTTGAGAAGGCTGGTGCCGATAAAATTTTTGACGGCCTTGACACGCAAAGACGAGGCTACATCGAGGGCGATATCGCCGTACCGTTTATGCTCCAGTCAAAATTGCCCGAAGATGTCCTCGCTTTAGTCTGGTTAGCTCCATTGACATGTTTTTTCTCTCTCTAAAGCCTGTGACATCTCACAACCATGCGTAGGGATTTAGCCGACCTTAATAATGACGGTCGCCTCACTCGTGATGGCTTTGCTGTCGCTTTGCATTTGATACAAGGAAAGATTGCCGGAAAGGATATTCCGGCTACCTTACCTCCTTCTCTAATACCTCCTTCAATGCGAGTGGCGACTGTGCCTACTACTTCTCCTTTCCATCCACCCTCAGAATCCCTCAAGGACTTGATTTGGGATGATCCACCCTCGTCCTCCGCGACATCTCAGCCACCTTCTACGATTATGCAGCCCCAGCGAACTGGACCTCTTAGCCCGCAATCGGCGTTCTCTCCCTCACAGACGGTGGCACCTCCAACATCGGGACAAGGTACTTTTGGTCTCCCAGGTAGGGCTCACTCTGTTCTCTCGAAGGATAGAAGACTCAAGGTACACTATAGCACCCAACAGGAATCTCCTTGACGATGATGAGGATGCGGGGACTGGGACTCCTGCTCCTATCCATGATCATTCTGCCGAGATAGGGAACCTGCAGAACCAACTCCAGTCAACGACTCGCTCACTAGAGAACACAAAGGCAGAGCGAGGCAATGTAGAGTCTTCCGTCCAAAGTCAAGCGGCTCAGCTCTCCTCTCTTCAAACGCAGTTGAGTTCCGCCAAGGCGCAATATGAAGCAGAAACCCGTCTCCTCTCCACTCTCCGCGAGCGTTTTAACAACCAGTCATCGGAGATCCAGAAGACTAGAGAAGAACTCATCCGTGCCGAGAGTGACCTCAGTGCCATGCGAGTCGAAAAGACTGAAGTGGAACAGAACCTGCTGCGCGACAAGGAAGAAATACGTGAACTTCAGCGCAAAATGACTGAGACTGGTTCAATGATCGAAGTCGCCAAACTTGAGATGGAAAAGGCGAAAAAGGACGCGAAGCAACAGAAGGGGCTTTTAGCTATCGCTAAGAAGCAGCTTGCTACAAGAGAAGCCGAGAGAGCCAAGGTAGCTCAGGAACTTCAAGACTCGATGGCGGAAGTCGAAGAGACTAGAAAGGGGTTAGAGGAAACGGAGGCAGAACTTGCTAGAGAACCACCGCCCACAGCAAACGCAACAAATGGGTTCCCACTCGCACCTTCACCCACCTCATCAGGAGACAGTACTACCTTCGCTGTGGCAAAGCCGCTTCCTGGTACACCAGGAAGCCCGAGTTCCAGTAATGGTCCGGCATCAGCGAAGAGCAACAATCCATTTGAAAGACTCGCTGCCGGATCAACTTCGAGGTCGCAATCACCATTCCTTCCATTGGCCAATACACCCACTCCCGCGCCAGCTGATGTCACCCCCGTCCCGAATGAAGGCACTACAACTGACAATCCGTTTACATTTGATCAAGTTTTCGGGAGCGAAGAACCCGGACCTGCGCCTGATGTGGATGAAGGCTTGACCGGCAATGGGGGACACGCACAACTGCCCATTCCGAAGATTGTAGGCGACTTTAGTATCGTAACGAACGAAGAGTTGTCGTCACCTTCCAGCGACCGAGACTTGTTTAGCACGCCACCAATGTCTGCACTGGATGCTCTTGGGACAGGCCCGCAAGCATCGACACCGGAACCAGACGCTCTGAAGCTTCCGCCGCCTGGTACCTCTGCAGCGCCATCGACCGACCGACCACCGGATGTTCATACCGATCTTCATGCGCAACTCAAAGAGCTCGACGTGGACGAATCCGACTCGAGCGATGAAGACAGCGAAGACGAAACTCCGCTTGCACACTTGGCTAGGCCCCCTCCCCTGCCAAACAAGGACGATGCCGGATCCGATACAGCGAAGGAAGCCCCGGTTAGCAATGGACATGCATTTACCCAGACTAAAGCAGAGGCCCCATTCCCTCCTGTACAGGCGTTTGATGTCCCCGCTGAGGACCAAAGTGCTAACCCGTTCCCGCCTGCTCCTGCTCAGAATAGTAGCGCTTTCCCAGCTGCAGCTTCACCGTTTGCACCCGCCCCTGATGCCCCGAAAGTTACGGGTGCAAGCGACTTTGACAAAGCATTTGGTGACTTTGCTGGCACCACGGCATCCGCCACTACGGAGAGCAATCTCTCTTTTGAAGCCGCATTCGATGATCAATTTGACTTTGGAAAGGAGATTACCAATGTTTCCCCTCCAGCTACCGACTTGTCTCCATCAGGGTCAACCTCATTCCCGCCTGCACCAGTAAGCCTTGGCGGGATTGTCAAACCCCCGGCGTCTCCTCCTCGAGCCAATGGGTTTGAAAATGCCTTCATCCCTCAGCAAAGCGCAACGAGTTCAGCCCATCCTGCACCCAATTTTGATGGCCTCCCTTCCCTTCCTCAAATACCCGAATCCAAGCCATTCACATTTGATGATGCCTTTTCAGCTCTTACACCCGCACCTGTCTCGGTGCCTGCAGCGCCGGCCAATACTGCAACGAGTCAACCGCCTCCGAATACGGATGCCCATAGACCGTCGCTTGAGGACGCCTCGGGCTCCAGTCACACGCGAGGAGACAGCGGATTTGGAACAACGTCATCCGGGACTTCATCAATTCCGCAAGTGACTCAATCACCGAGTTCTCCTGTTCGTAGCCCCACGTCCCCGCGTGACTCTGTAAGCTTCCCGACCGTGCAACCTCGCCAGGCTTCTCCACCACCTCGCGTGACATCTCCGAAGGGAAGACCTTCTACATCGTCCTCTAAAGAGAGTAGCGATAAGAACAGGGACCAAGGCCGGATCTCCAAAATCAGCGTAAGTGATATCGTGCGGCATCGGAAATGTTAGATAAAATTTGACGTCTGTGCCGTTTCAGATGATCCGTCTGCCCTTTACGAAGAAGAAAAAGACGCAGGATGGATTGTCTCCTTCGCAGCACTTGGCTCCGATAACTGACGAGAACCTGCGAAGGGCATCGCCCGCGGTGGATGATGATGTTGAGCCAGTGAAGCAGCTGTGCAGTATGGGCTTCAGTCGTACACAGGCTGTCGCCGCGCTTGAGGCGAGCTCATATGACTTTCAGAAGGCGTTGAATAGGCTCTTGAGTGCCTAAACAAGGATGTCATTGCGGATGGATCTGTTTTTGTTTTTTGTTTTTGTTTTTTTTTTCGACATCGACATCGTTCTCGTCGATTACTTATGACCTTATTCTCTTCGTTTACCGAGTCATTCCTTTATGCGAATCTCTACACTATACTACCCAGGGTGCCATGATAGTAAAGCGCTGTACTGCCCCTGACCTTGTTCGGGCAGAGCCGACAGCCGACAACGACAAGTTGAATATTAAAAGGCAGCGAGATTTATCAACGACCTTCACCTCACCCGATTCCTCATGCCCACCTTCGACATGGTTGTCGTGGGC
>QFEA01003021.1:5503-15709 GCA_003315975.1 Lactifluus echinatus
TCCACGACGAGCAGGTCTGGACCTGGCTCTGTGCGCGTGCTGCTGGTGCTGTTGTTGCTGTTTGCGGTGGAGAGCGAGCGCGCGAGGCGGAGGGCGGTGCGCCGGACGCGCCGGACTATGATAGAGTCCAAGTCCAGGAACCGGGAAATCAAGGTCAAGTGAGTAGAGGTCCCAAGAGATAGTACTCAGATGCGGATGCAAAATGTGGATTGTCGGTGCGGGTGCGAGTGCGATCGGATGGGACGTGCGGAGGACGGAGAGCGAAGACGGGGACTTGACTGACCGTGGTGAGGGTCGTGCGATGGGTCGGAGAATTGGGCCATCGTCTCCTCCATGAACTGTTCTGCGGCACGCACTATAGCCGCTTCCTCCTTCGTAGGGTACTCTGAGGCCATTGTTGTTGTCATCACGTCATGTAGTGTATAGGGCTCAATCAAAATGTCCCACTTCCGCGCTGTGAGGGTTCGTGATAGGCAGTGCAGTTGGGTATAAATGTCATTGATACACGGTATATACAGTAAAAGGCCCCGAGTTCTGTGTGTGTGATCGGGAGGGGCTCGACTCGGTTCGGTTACTGTTTGTAACGATCCGAGTCGGAGACAGAGCGCAGCTGGCTAATTTTGCGCAACGGTCAACGGTCTTGGAAATTAGCCTCTATAGATGACCAAGCAGAGAAGGAAGGAATGTGCACGTAAGATGCGTTGCAGACGGCGATGGCCAGCCGAGGTATTCACGCCAGCAAGGCCATCTGGAGGTGAACCGCCTCAAATCGTGATGACCACCCGAGGTTGCAAGCCGATGACGCCTCCACCTTTGCCATCCCATTTGGGTATTGTGGCACGACATACTGGGCATCTGGCGTGTAAATTAAACCAACTCAGATCAGTGCCTTTGGGTGATAGATGTCAATGGTACCTTGCCGCAAGACTCGCAATCCCCATACGTGCGACGGCGGCCCCCACGGCTGTGAACAAGCACTCGCCGCACATAATATGTCCGCATGGCGTGAGCGTCGCGTTTGTCGGTGATGCAAAGCAAATCGGACACGTGTACGTGTGTAGCGGTTCAGGTTCCGGTGGAAACGCATCTACTCGAGGCGAGACGTTGGAGATGATGGGAGATGTGGCAGGCGCAGAGTGTGATCTAGGAGGTGACGTCAAGGAATGTGGTGAACCCACGGAGCCTGAAAATGACGAGGGAAGGTCATCTGGGAGGAGTGGTGCAGAAGAAGCAGGCCGCGAGGGAGCCAACGCATCTCCAAGACTGAGCGAAGTTGACTGTTCGGAATTCTGTAACTGACAAAGTCAGCAACAAGACAGCCATGGGCGTACAATACACACCACCACGGGACTCTCTATAATCGCAGTTTCGGATATGGCCTCGGATGGTATGAGCGAAGACTCCTCATCGTCTTGACGTGTTTGCCTCAATTTCTTGCTTGCCCTAGACCTCGCTTCGACGTTTGAAGCGCTGTTTGAGGACGCTTCAGATGGAGGAGAGAAGTTGCTATCCTCCAGTTTTCTTTTGCTTCCGGTGTTTTTTTTTCCAGCGAGAGT
Source organism: Lactifluus echinatus (assembly GCA_003315975.1). Lineage (NCBI taxonomy): Eukaryota > Fungi > Basidiomycota > Agaricomycetes > Russulales > Russulaceae > Lactifluus > Lactifluus echinatus. The sequence continues at coordinate 7,060 of QFEA01003021.1, forward strand.
GCTGGTGCCAGCCATTGGAGGAGGAGTGTTTGTGTCAACGTCAATGTCACGCGGGGGGCCGTCGTCATCACGGAATTCGCTGCCATCGCGGGGCAAAGCGTCAGAGTCAGAGAGGCTGGTAGACCGCGTTGACATGTCTGTGTCTGTGTCTGACTCTCTGTACAACAATACGACGAATACTCTGTACCGATAAGATAATTACGGCAGCGGCAGTGTCCGGTCATGATTGTTGGTTGCCAAAACCAAAATGTATGCGCATCATTCATTCGCTCGCCATGGTTGTCCGCTCAGGATCGTCCTCGCTCACCCCTTCCGTTCTTTTATCTCTTCTCCTCTTTCTTTTCCTTTTAGGATCAACTGGCGCCAGCAATCCTTCCAATACCCTCCTCGTACGGGTATGGCTTTGCCTTTGGGCACCTTTCCATTCACTGACCCTGGTCGCACGTGCGCCCAACTGCCTCCGTCGTCGCCGTTTATTTCAGGAAATAGAAATTGCGCAATGTCCACCCGTCAAACAGCTCTCTGCCCTCAAGGAGGAGATTGCTAGGGATGAGTCTCCCCTCATGCGCCAAGTATTCGCAGTGCTCTTTCCATTCGGCCCCGGTTGGAATTCTGGTGAGCAATGCTATAAAAATACCAATGAGCGATCATACCCATTTGTTTGACACCGCGTTTCGCGGCATTCTTCGTGGCAAGTCCTTGGGACGTTCTACATTAGTTCGTAGGTTTCCTGAACCATCTGATGCACGCGCGCACACGTGGAGTGACACGTTCGCGGCTTGACATACAGCGTGCCCAACTTTATATTAGCTTTCATCCCAGCTCAAATTAATCGCGACACGCTGAACACCATGACAGCCTTCGCAGTACGTGTTTGCGCCCAGTCTCATGCGGGACCAATTTAGGGTGTTGCGTAAAAACTTATTTGTGCCCCCCTTAGACCGGTGGATTACTGTCTGATGTTTTTCTGCACCTCGTACCACATTCCTTTCTTGGGGAACATCAAGATGGTGCCGTGCATTTCGTAATGGTCGAGGAGAAGCGTAATATACTCGTTGGGTAGGTCCCGGGTCCGATCATGTCAATCTTGCTTCTTGTTATTCGGTTGGAAAGGGTTGATCCTGACGTTCGACGCACGTTCATGCAGCCTTGGCGTCTTCATTGGATTTGCGACTTTCTTTATGATGGAAAAAACCCTTCGGGTCCTAGGTGGTGGCGAGGGTCACACGCATTCTCAAGACGGACACGGGCATCACGAAAAAACGTCCGAAGAATGTGCATCGTCTGCAATTGAACCGAATAACACAAGTTCTGGCCTACATTCGCGGCGCAAGGTCAACTCCGACAAACAAGAGCGCAAACCCGAAGAAGAAAAAGGCCATGTTAATGGTCCCTCCAAGTTGTCAGCCTACCTCAACCTGTTTGGTGACTTTGTCCACAACATGTTAGTAGTTCCTGAACTTGTACCCTTGAATATCTGCTGAGGCGCTTCAATGTCAGCACGGATGGGCTTGCGTAAGAAGTTGTGTTCTTTTGTCCCGTTCAAACGAACACTGAGCCTCTACTTGTAAACCAGCATGGCCGCATCTTTTTATTCCAGTCCCTTGATCGGTGCCACTACGACATTGGCGTGCTTCGCACATGAGATCCCTCATGAGATTGCTGACTACAGCATCCTTATTCGTAGCGGGTTTACGAAACGGCAGGCCATGCAATCACAATTTCTCACGGCCATTGGTGCCTTTGTGAGTCCTGTTCAATTCACGTACCTCGCGTGGCCTGCACGCCTTTCTTTGATCGTTATCATTGCCCGAAACCCCGCGTATCATTTCATCAAACCCCTACACCCCGTTCATCGGTCGACTGATTTCCTCATCTTGATCCGGCCGCCTTTGATTTCTTAGGTTGGGTAAGCCCGCCAGGATGCACTCCAACGTAAGAAACCGTTTAAGTGTTTTTGTACAGAACGTTCATGGGAATCGCGATTCACAACCTGTCAGCATCGGGACAAGCAAATGGCGAGTCGATTGATCTTGCGGCGGCGGTGCGGCAATCCGCGGCGGGATTGCTTGGTACCACTGTAAAACTTGCTGATTTAGTGCGTGCGCCTAAAAGGATACTAACGAGATGGAGGATATAATACCGCATGATGACAGGTTATCCCCTTTGTCGCTGGGGGGTTCTTGTACATTGGCGCTGTTGCCGTTTTACCAACGTACGCCCAAACTGGTCCTTTTTTCTGATCGAACGATCTCATTCTTGGATAGCCTTCTGGAAGAGAGCAAAAGCGGCAAGCAGGCCCTGCGTGAGGTACGCGTGCATTTCTTTTGTGGCGCTTCGACTGTGTTGATGGAAGGGGCGTAGTTTGGGGCGATGGCGTTCGGGGTGCTGTGCATGTTCTTGGTAGCGTGAGTGTCACGCCTGGTTCTAGTCCCCCTACGTCAGGTTTGACTGATGGTGGGTTTTAAGTTGGAACGAATAGACAAGCGCGCAGGCTCAGGTGGTCGTGTGACAACGTGTTGCAACTAGGAGGGTGCCAGCTAATTTAGGGACGTCCTAGTATGAGCGTCTGTTGGCCACGGATCTAGATACTTGAAGCTTGAAGGAGGGTTGCACACGCGATCTGGGTGTGAAAGGAACGAGAGGCTATAGCTAGGAGTGGGCAAAGACGACCTTGACCTTGCCTTGACCTTGCATTCACATTCACATGAGAAAAAAAGGATGTGACAGATGGAGAAACAAACTGAGACAGATCCGGGCTGATAGAGTGCTCAAAGCCGAAGAACGTGCGCGAACCGGAGCGGGTCGTTGGCTGGCAGATGAGCCCCGCTCCTGTGCCTTAGACCGTTGATTTCCTCCATCCCGTCATTCCTTGTTGTTGTTATAATTTTTTTTTATATTTGCCCTCCTAATACTCACTCCTTAGACGACTCACTGGCCTTTTAACCGCCTTGGCCTCTTCTGCCTCCGCAGCCAATTTGGTCATCTTCCCCCCTCTCATCCTCCTCGGTTCCGCACCGCACACTTCGTCCCCTCCGCTCTGCTTCGACTCATGAAGTCAACTTGAACCTACTCTCCATCGTTCTTCGCTTTGCTCTGCTTTGCTCTATTCACCCATCTCCACTTCCTACTACTCTTCCATCAAAACTACCTCATCCCTCCCGTCATGTCTACAAAAGGTCGTTCAACACCAAGGGTCGTGTGCTGTGCCATTCCGATTGCAAGAGCAGCTGGCAAGGTCCTCGTCATCACCAGTCGAAAGCGTCCAAATTACTGGGTCTGTAAGTATCCTTCCCAACCATCACATCCCGGCAGTCTCGGCGTCATTCGTTAGTCGCTCGCTGACTCAGCTTCGCTCTTTTCTTAGTGCCCAAAGGCGGTTGGGAGACTACAGACGTCGCACTAGAGGCTGCCGCTTCGAGAGAGGCCTTGGAAGAAGGTCGAATCCTTTGCCCCTCTACCCGTCCCACTTCATCCTAACGTGCCCCTCGCTTCTTGTTTACCCCTGTTACATCCTTCAGCTGGTGTCCGTGGCACCATTACGCGCTTCGTCACAACTATCCCAACTCCTGCGTCCACCTATCATTTTTACGAGCTCGACGTCGCGAGCCTCGACTCGGAATGGTTAGAGAGCAAGGAAAGGCGACGGGAATGGGTCGACTTTGCTGAGGCTATGCAGCGCGTCGCGTGGAAGCCAGAGCTTTTGCAAGGCCTTTCACTGTCATCCTTAGCGCCGCGTCGGTGATTAAGTCGTGCAGTGACGCAATGACCCAAGGTGCCCTCGTCTACGCGCCCGCGCCCCTGCCAACGTTTACCATCAAAGCGTTGGTGCACCATTGCATGTTGTTCCTTCTTCACGGTCATAGAGCTCACATTCGCATTGCATTAACTTACTCGTTTCCGCTACTGTTCGTTTGCACGATACCATTCCTCTTGCAGCACAACACTACTCTCCGTTCGTTTCGGAACGCTTTCGGAACTTTCCGGCGAGCCCGTCAGATCACGAGCTTGCACATCTCCGTAGACATACGACATACACACACCTCCCCTCCCTCCTCATCTTCACTTTGTACTCAGTTCAGCACCACTAGTAATACGTTTCCTCGTCCGTGCATATCAGTGCCGGACTGGCGATGCGTATATACACCTACATTGTGCTCCTGCTGCGGAATGACAAGCACCTGCTTTCTGCTGCTATCGTACCCGATGCATATATATATATATATAATATTTTTTTCAACCATAATGTAGTATAACAGCAGAATTTATCCAGTCCCACCGCGGAGTTAATGTACTGTAGATGGACAATATGTCGTAGTTTTCCTTGATTAACGCATCAACTAGCTAGACGCGCAGCAATTGCCGGGTCAGGACGGGTGGCTCAGCGCTCAGCGCTCAGGCCCAGGGCGGGCCTGAGCCCTGCCACTCCCACTAGTCACTTGACAGAGGCAAAACAGTTTTGGACGCGCCACATATTCCCGCGAGGCGAGGCTGCCATCGTCATGCGTCATGCGTTCCCATTTGGATGCCCCATCCAGCGCCCTTTCCCGACCTTCCTCAATTTCTCCGTTTAGAAACCTGCGCGTGTGGGTTCATTTGTGGCTAGTACTGAACTCCGAATCTTAAGCGGGAGCGGGAATGGGAATTGACGTAACTGCTACGCGGGATGACAGTGCGGTGTGCCGTTTGTGCGGCCACTCAGCTTGTATGAGCATTTCATTGGGATCGCGGGCCCATTCTTCAATGCTTTGTGACCCGTCAAATCCACAATCGCCAAATCCACAATAACATCTCTATGGTACTGTTGGCCGCAACTGCTCGTCTGGTTTTTTCAACATGTCTATGGTCTCTTGATGTGGCCACTAGTGGTCACAACTTTCTTTGCTGTGGTCTCTCGCTTCTCCATGCCATCTTTGCGACTCGTTGGTTTCTCGGGGCGTATATTAAAACGCCAACTGAGGTGTACTTCTCGCCAGCATACTCTATTCAAAACGCGTCCCGCCTAAAAGCTGGTGTCTTCTACGATCCTTATCTCCTTCAATGGCCGACTCTCATTTATACCCTAGTCCCCAACTCACTCCTTCCCGAGGCCGGCCCTCGACCCCTTCCAATCTTTCACGTTCTCCCCTCGTTGGATCGCCGCTGGTTGGCAAATCCCTCCCCTACACGCCGCTGCGCGGAAAAGGCACGCTCGGAGCCTCGCCGGCTTTGCCAAGTCCTCGGAGCAGCCCCGTGGTGTACAACAATGGTACCCCCTTAGAAATTTATACTCCCAAGCAGCACATGGAACAAGCGGCGGCCCGCAGGGCGTCCCGGTCGCGGGTATCCAGCTCGCTGGCATTACAGCCCAGACGCCTCTTTCCAAACGTAGCAGAATCTCCGACACAGCGCCGCGTCGCGAGCGCGAGGGAGGCTGCTGGTCGCTCGCAGACATCGGGCACGCGCATTCCTGATGAAAATGTTTACGATACGACATCTCCTGTAAACCACGCCCGGTCGCGACCAAGCAAGCCATCAGCGTTGCCCGCTGTATCTTCGTTGCCGTCGTCCCCTGGACATTTCCTCGGCCCGCCCTTATTCCGCAGACGCCAGATTCAGCGACATCCCTCTCGTCCCACTGTCCGGTTACTGTCGGTCTTAAACAAATGCTGGGACGACGAAAAGATGAGAGAGACGGAATGGACGATAAAGGATGGCCTCTTGGGAGGACGATTGGTGGAACGCGAGCCGTGGCAGGGTGATATATGGTGTACGCTCCGGCATGCCGTCCATAACGTCTGGCCTACTTTGGAGCCTTGGATCATGGCCCACCTACCGGATGACCCCGAGTTTGATCGTACGGAAACTCTTCAGCCCGCATATTTTGATTGGATAGCCGACCCGAACCTTCTCCAGAAGTGTTCGTCCACGAACCGACCTGGCTTCTTTAGTACGTACTGACACCGACCTTGCCCGCCAGAAGTGAACCATGTTCCACGGCTGACGTGTTCTTCCCCCTGCTGTAGTGTCACCCGAGGCCTATGAGAGCGCTTTGGCAATCATTCAAGAGCTCGCTGCTAAGGAGGACAAGAATATGTTTGATCGCCTTGTCGAGGCGGACATGAACCCGTTCTTCATGATCTACGCGTTCTCCGACGCGGAAGTTTCTCTTCCAGACCGTTTCAGCCGCTATCTTTTCTGGCAGCACCTCGACGCGATCCTCGTCTACAAGCAGTGGCAAGGTCTCGACCACACGCGCAGTCTCGCATCGGGCAGCAGCGGCCCACGCCGTGCGACCCTATCGAGCTTCCACTTCCCGCGCGAGGACGATCCAGAGAACATTGTAGGGACATTGGCAGCCTTCAAGCACACCGGCCAAATCCCCCGGCCAGTTACGCCCGACCTCCAGACGAATGAACTGTATCTGGCCGTGTTCGATGACTACTGGGGCGCGAGATCAAAGGAGGGACTCTACTGGTACCAGGCAATCGACGTGGACATAGAGGACGTTCCCGCGTTTGCGTTGATCGACGCGCTTTCGCGCTGGATCCTACACTGGCGCAACACCATCGTCACCGTGCTATCTACCGATGTCCGCGTCATGTGGGGTGTCCGCGACGAGCGCGCGCCGGGAGCATGGCGTGCGGTGCACAGGCTGTGTGAGCACTACCACGTCGTGCTGCGTGCCAAGTTCCTTGACTCTTCCCGGGATCGCAACTATCCGTCGGAAAATCCGACAGCGCAGGGACTCATTCCGCCACCACGCCGGAGTGCCCCTTACAGCATTCTTATGAAGGTGCTCATGGAAGACGGACCGTCCAAGCTATCATCGGTCATGATGGACTACCTTGTAGTGTAAAAGTAAAACGTATTTCAATTCACGCAGGCACTGAAAAATAATTCTTGTGACGATTGATTTAAAACGGTGTATTTAACATTTTATTCACATCCGATCGTATGATACGCATGACAGATTACTACAGATTCCAACAGAAGACGGGTGAAATTAAAAATGACGCAAAGGGAAATTTTGTTATTTGAATTGAGAGGCAGTTAATTTATTAAGCTGAAACTGAAACGGCGTGCTGCCGAGCTGCCTTCTCCATCAGATTCACGAGAAGCCAACTGGGCTCGAAGGGGACGAAGAACGTCGAGGATCATGCCAAACCCGTGCGTTGTATGTCCGATTTGTCTCGCATCACGTTGCAGATCCTCAATATGGTCCCACGCCTCCAAAAAGTCACCCAACAGTTCCGGTGCCGGCGTGTCATAAAAGCTCGGATCGCTCAAGTACTCCAGCGTCAGTCTCAGCAGGTCATGATTGACCGCCAGAGCGAGCGGTGGGGAGACATGGCGTGCGGATGGTGATCCTGTCTTTCCTCCATCGATAGCATGAAATTCCAAGGGGGTCCGCGTCGAGCTCGACCGCATGTTGCGCAGCCTCGTGCGCTCGGCGAGGATGGTGTCCCGCTGTTTGGTAGTCAAATCCATTAGAGAAACTTCCATATTCCGTGCGAACTTGATGGTGAGCCACACGAAACTGACGAGATTGACCAGCCTGATGTCTTCTCCGCTTCCATCGAGGTACCTGCGCAAGTCGTGTTCCTGGACTCCGAACTGCCGCACGAGGACAGGCACATGCCCTTCATCTTCACGTAACATTGTCGCCCGGAAGGTGTCGGAGAAAGAGGTCTGGGTGGCAATCACAGCAGCAACGCATCGAGCGCTGAGCGCCACATCGTCGTCGATATGAAGACTGAGCTGTGCAGCAACGTCCCATGAATCCATCGAGAAAGGCAGTGAGGCTTGCGGAGGGTAAGGGGCATGACAAAATCCTGATAAAATGGCGTGCATCGCCCCAGGAATGAAATACAAAGCATTCAGGCACGTCCTGCTGCGCCGCTCCCCTACATCCGAAGGGTAATACTTACTATCAGAAGCATGTTCAACAACTTCGAGAATCCTCCACGGTAGCATCTTATCGAACCCGTTCGGTCCAGATAAGCTACCGAGGATCACCTTTGCAGTAGCCAAGGCCTTCGACTGGTGAAATCCTGGAATTCCCCCCATGAATTGTTCCAGCTCATGGTCTTCGTCTAGTGTGTCAAGGGTCCACGCTAATGCACGGGCGTCCATGCTCCAAGGCCGCTGCCGCGCTGTATCTTCGAGGCTCCGGCCCATGCCAAGTCTCAGGTAACGTTTACTGCGGTCGGAAAGCGCTTTAACATTGTCTCGGATGCCCAAGGTAGTGAACCCTATGATCTCATTGAATCCCGCGAGCAGGTATTGGGCGAAGATCAGGTAGGCGCGCAGGAAAAGATGGTAGAAATACCACGCTTCTGAAGTCAAGGGGGTCTGGAACGGGCTATCGTGAAAGAAGATGGGAATGACGGTGAAAGCGGTATATGAAAGCCCGCACACGGCGACCAACGTGAGGGTCACGAATGCGATGGGACGGTTGATGTCAAAAAGGAATATAACCAGGCCCGCGAAGAACAGGAAGACGGATATGTGGAGAAGAGCAGGCAACAATTCGGCCACAGTCGATACGCGAAACTTGTCGGCCCCTTCTGCGAAGAAGGCCCGTATGCGGGCGCGCGCGTGTGGGGAATATCGGCGTTGTGTGCGGTGGAGATATCTGCGTGCCCACTGTTGCAACAGCGTCGCAAGG
>QFEA01003024.1:0-13315 GCA_003315975.1 Lactifluus echinatus
GGCAACAAGGCAGATCGCCCAGGTTATTAGGGTCCGGCCTCCGGCCTGGCCGTCGACACTTCCCCGGGCTAATGTCAACGTCAACCGATGTCATCGCCCTGTCACCGTCCCTGCCCCGTGACTCGAACCCCCTCAACCAGAATGGCACCCAAAAACAAGTTCTCGCTAGTAAACCAACGCTACCAGACTTGAACAACATGGCCGAGCCATCCATGACTGTGGAAATCAGATCGGGAGGCTGAAGGCTATATATGCTTTAGACGGATGTCGAAATAACGCCCGCCTAGCTCAATCGGATAGAGCGTCAGACTCTTACAGCAGGCGTGGAGTACACACAATTGTGTGATCTGAAGGCTGCGAGTTCGACCCTCGCGGTGGGCTACAGTTTTTTCTCCTTTTGGCCAACCTGCCCTGAACCCACCGGTGCATTAGTCGCCGCCAGTGCTGTGCCAATGCCAAGCCACCCCTTGATTCCCTTCCAGCGCTGGCGCTAGCGCTTGCAAGAGACGTAAATGCACACCACATCATGATCATTTGTCCCGTTGCGCAGTCGGTTACTGGAGCTGTGGAGTTCTGAACTCCTACTCCTACGCCCGAATTCTTCCTTTTTCGGTTCTCTCTCGGCCTGTGAGACGTGAGACAGAAATAATATGCGCGCTGACTTTCCATGGAGACGATGGGAGTGGGCAATGCAGACGCGTGCACTGGCTTGAGCATGACAAATTTATTACTACCCTGGATACTGACATCACCGTTAAACCTTCTATGAACGGCCGCCCTTCCTCTTTTGCTTCACGACCTTGAACCCACCCCACTCTGCTTGTTGCGAAGGCTTGGGTTGCGCCTTGACAACGTCGGCGATCGACGGCGCGCGGCCCGATGGCTTTCTCAATGCAGCGTCTGCCCTGCGTCTGGCAATGAAGTCTTGGGCGAAGCGCCTGCCATCAAGCGTTGTGCTGTTGTCGTAAATCAGCTCGGAGATGATCTCCACGGTCGTAGCATCGCCATCTAGAGGGAATGACAGCAGCATGGATGCAATCTCTTCATCTAAATGCCGACATAGCATTAGCAAGTCCCGAATCATCAAAGTGGTAGAGTGGACAAACAATTAACACTGTTATTAAGCTGCTTTAACGAATCGTTTAACCACTTCATGAAGTCGGGTGACGGCGCGACGGGAGTGTCGTCAGCCTTGGGCGCGACAGAAGGTACTTTCGCTGGTGGCACAGGCGATCGTGCGGAGGACGTAGCGGCAGGTCCTCTGGAGGAAGAGGACACTACTGACCCGATAGAGGAAGACGGCGTTATTGCCTGACGTGCAGCAGAGGAAGCAGCGACCACAGCAGCAGTTGCCTTTCCGTTGGCACCTACGGTAGTCCATACCCCACCAGCCGATGAAGCGACGTGGGTTGCCTGGAGGTGATAGACTCCATCAATGAAATGTATACATCAAACTTGCAAGTCATTACCTTGTTAGTCGTTTCAGCATATGCACGACGCGCTGCTGCGGCCGCAATAGACTCTTTAGCAGCTGCTTTCTTCCGTCTTTCTTCTTCCTCCAATATGTCCCTCATAGACTTCTTGGTAGCCGGCTTTTGCGTGTTCGTCCAGACCGCGGCAGGTGGTGCAGATGAAGCGGGCGCTAGAGACGATGCTGCTGTGGTTGCCGTAGTTGAAGCGGATGCAAATGGTACGATAGCCCCTGGTGCGTCCTTGACTGGCGTCTTCGCACCAACTTGAGAGGTCGGAAGACCCCAGGATGCAGTAAAAGTCTGGGAATCGTCGGAAGGCGGAGTCGCAGCTGCTGCAGTAACACGCATACGTTCCCGCTCAGCAGCCTTTCGTGCCTCTTGTTTTTTGGACTCCATTTCTTGTATTTCTTTGAGACTCACTGAACCCACCGGATTCTTCTTTTTATCATCTTCCGTCGACCAAACAGGCTTGGCGGGGACGGTCACAGCGGACGTAGGTGGAGTGGGTTCTTTCATGGGCTGTGCAACAACGGGAATTAATGAGACTGAAGGGGTTGATTGTGGTGGGCTTGTTTGCACAGAGAACTTGCGACCGGGTCTTGGAGGTTGATGTGTCGGCTCTGAGGGGGCGGAGATGGGGCTCTGGACCGATGGTTGCACAACGTCCAGCTGGGGAGTAGATTCAACAGGGCTGTCTAAAGCAGTGGCACTATCCCTCGAAAATCCTTCACCAGCTTCGTGCTGCTGGGTGTGCTGAGTAAGATTACTGACGGTCAAGCTATGCGGACCAGGAATATGGCCCCAGCCTTCATCGACGAATCCCTGAGACGCACTGAACCATGGGGACTGCGATGTTTCACTTGGAGTCGGCTGCTTAAGGGGAGCCCATGACTGCGTGGGTGGTGGGGCAGCAGTACGCGTCGCAGTCGTATTCCGTGACGTAGGGAATGTGGTATTGTCAAACGGTGACAAACTAGTACGTTTAGACGCTGATTCAGTTGTGTCGGCCCATGCAGGCTGCGAGACCGGTAAAGTTGGAGCGATTGGTGGAGGAATGTTGACGGTAGAAGCCATCGCTGAGGAACTGGCTTGTTGAGAAGTCGGTGAAGCGAAGTTCACGGAAGGCGACTGATTGAATGGTTGATGTTGGACAGGAGAATCAAATGGCGAGACACTCGGTGTCCCGTCAAATCCACCCAAGCCTAATCCCGCGCGATGCTCGAGCTGGTACAAATCCCTCGACCCCAGGCGGGAGAGATCACGTTGATTGACGTTACCAAAGGTTTGTCCAAGAACATCCTGCTGCGTCGGAAGGCCTCTAGACAGAGAGGCTTCCCCAGAGTAAGTCGGATCCAAGCTCGGACCAGGATGAGACGCAAATGGACTCGGGCCTATATGGTCGTAAGAGTTGTTACGGATGCCCAGCGATGCGGAGTGGACAGGATTCGATGAACTCCATGGAGGGTGTGAAGAAATGGACGAATTTATACCATAACTGTCTACGGATGACGTCCGAACCGACCCAGGATTACCAAGACTGCCACGAATACCACCAAAACCTTGTTCGAACTGAGTGTCGGTATAGCCCATTCGTCGAGGGCCAACGAACGCCGGGTCGACGAAGTTTCCTGAACGAGGAACGATATGTGGATCGGGTGAAGATATAGGCGCACTAACGAGGCCCCCAAAAGTTGCAGGATCCGGTGAGTTATTCCCGAATCGCCCGGCGCCAAATGACGACGAAGGGGAATTAGACACAGGGGACGAGGATGTAAAGTAAGCATCCAGGGCGGACGGGTGGACCGATCGAGTAGGCACTGGCTGATAAGGAGCGCTGTATCCATTTGTCTCTTGCTGCTGTTGAACGTCGTCTCGGGAGGGCTCACGACGACGTGAGAGGCCCGGGGGGGCTGCAGGTGCATCAAAGTTGAAGAAAAATATCTTTTCACTACCCGCTCGCTGAGCCAATTCTCCAACAGGAGTCCAGTCTTCGTCAAGGTTGACACGCCGCATCAAGAGATCTAGGGCAAAATAACCTTCCTCATACCACTTCTGCATAAGCTCTGCCTGGAAGGGGCCTGAAGGGACGGAATCGGTTAGGTTTAAGATGGCAGAGATTTTTGTGTCGCACCTTGCACTTGCCCTTGAGGGTCAAGATAAGACCACTCAACACTAGCAGGATTCGTGGCGGGTTGCGAAGCAGTGGCCACAACAGTAGAACTTGCGGACGATGGAACTGGGACGACGTCCGCTGGGACAGATTGCATGGCGCTATTCAATGCACTAGTTGAACCGTCGCTGTCATCGATAGGGGACGAGGCAACATCGTTGTCAATACGCGGTTCGACTCGTTGGGAAGAATCCGCTGGTGGATGACCCGGACTCTGAAAAGACAAAAATTGGCTAGTAGAATCGAGAGTCACCCCTGAGGGACGGTGGTGCTCTCTCTCTTCTTCCTCTTCGTCGATTTTCAGTTGACTCGTAGGCTGCGGTTCGCCATCACCGTCGCCACGGAGTGGAGTACCAGTATTCAACCTTGTCCCACTCTCTGAGGCCCGTCTCCTCGATGTCCAACTCTCCCCTGAGTTCAGAATACCGTCGAAACCTGGCGTAAGCGGGCCTCGTGTACGCGGAGATGGCAAGCCGGTATCACGCGGAGCACCAAGCGGACCTTGCATGGAGGACAGGGAAAGCTTTCGAGGTACGGTCAAAGCAGTCTGGTCTACGATACTGTGTTTAGGTTCCCTGTCGTGGAGCAAGAGTAGAACAGATCCCGCACCTGTCCCATCCCTTTTCCTCGCCAGACCACTGAATCTCTCTCTGAGAGGACTTGGCATCCCAGCACCGGTGTGAGATAGTTTTGACCTCTCTCCAGGCTGCGTCCCAAGCGGTGATAAATAGTCGCTTGATTGACGCCGACGCACCTCCGAATTGATTGAACCAGCAAAAAGCTGCAAGAATGGGTTGAGTATTAGCTGAAACACGTGTGCGCGGAGGTCAAAGTGCACCTTTCTCTCCCCCTCGGTCCATTCTTTCAATGCTACTGGTTCAGACCCAACCTCGCGTACCACACCCTCCCATCTCTCGACTTCAAGTCCAAGTCCTCCTCTACCTCCACCGTCTTTATAAATTTTCAAAAGGTCCTCCTTCGAATAGAGGAATGGATTCGCAGAGTCTGAAGGCTCCTGATTGCTATTGAGTGAGGGGGTCAAGAGTGCTGAGTAAGAAGACGCGGTCGAGGGCGCAGGGGGGTTTGGAGGGGGTGAAGGAGGATTTTGGGGACGCAAGGCATGCTTAGGACGCATCCACTCAGGACCAAAATGCATAGTAGTGGTAGTCATTTTGAAACGATTTGGGGGTAAGCTGTGTTACGAATCTACTAATTCGAGGGTAAGTTGGTGTTGCACGGAGACAGCTCGAGGCTTTAGAGAGAGGAAGGCAATCGAACGAACGGGACCGGGACCATCAGTCCTTTAGGGCAGGCTCGCCTTTTAGCTTACTCTGTCCGTTCATCAGCCACAACCAAAGGAAAGGGTGGCAGTCCAACTCTCAAGAAATCCATTCAGGGCTCACGCCAACGACATTTACGAGGTCAGGTCCCAACTATTCACGATTTATTCTTACTTTACTTACGCAAACCACCTCCGCCTTCCGGTTCCGGGCCGGGAGTTGCACGCTCGCCGTCGCGTACACAAGCACAAACAAACGCGTCTTTCACTTACCATGAAAGTCATCGTCAAGCAGTGGCACGCTATTGCCCAGTGGCAATGGGAAACAGGCAAGATGGATGAAAACGGTGACCTGGATGAGGACGTCTGTGGCATCTGCCGTGTACCCTTCGAAGGGTGTTGTCCAACTTGCAAGGTACCGGGGGATGATTGCCCATTAAGTAGGTTTCTCCTCTCCAAAGCTCCGTGTAGGGGGCGACTAATAATATTCCAATTCTATAAGTATGGGGGGAATGTAGCCATGTATTTCATATGCACTGTCTGCTGAAATGGATAGGGACTACTGCATCAAAGCAACAGTGTCCCATGGACCGCAGAGTTTGGGGTGCGATTTGCCCTCGCTTTTTACTGATTGCTCTTGGACTCATGACATACATTGATGCTTAGTGACTGCTGAGAGGAAGGTCGCCGCAACTGATTCCTGACAATCGACCGCTGCCATTACCGCCGCCTCATTCCACCCACCCTGCATATCTCGGAATGTTTTATTCTTTATCAATACCCTAATCGTCACTCGATTCATCTTCCAGTACTACGTTTACTTGCCAAACATCGGTATCTTGGGCTATCATTCCTGCGTAGGGACTTCTGTGTCTCGTCAAATTCGCCCCTCATAGTACTTGTCAGTTGCATTGCCTTCGTTTACTTCTCTCTTCTCAGCAGCGTCACCACATTATTTGCAACATATGTCGCGACATGTCCCCTCCACTCTCTAGTAGTAATTCAAGCCCGTATGGCGCGCTTGTTGTGCCGCTGCCGACATACCAATGTATGTCGTCTTTGCTGACGAGATATATGAACACATCTTATCGGGACCAATGAGATTGGAGGTTATCAGGTGTTGTGGGCTACTTAGTTTTTGATTCAAACCTCCAAATCTCCCATGGGGCTACCAGACAGCATATTTCCTCAAACAAATCCCTGCATTGTATCTAGATATCGATGTAGATGTTTGTACTCTATGCATGATAGGATTTCTTTAGAGTAGAGTATATTGTTATGGAACACTGAAGACCTTTTCCTGTCTACCGCTTGGATGGGTCGGATTTATTGGTGAAAACAGACCTATCCAGGCAAGCACGATTGATGTACTGTGCAAGTTCAAAGTAATGAATAATGAGACCATAACACTGGCACGTGCAGCTGTGCAGCCGGGCTTAACAAACCTAACTTTGTCCTACCTACGACTCATCTCATCTACTTATCTTACACCTCTGAGCTTCTGACAGTCGAGTTTTGATCCCGTACTTCAAGTGTTGCGATGTTTCCTCATCATAGGCATCGATGTCAAGACATAGTCCGTTTCGTACGACTACTGCTTACTTGGATGGTTGTTGTCGCTATGCTATTCATCGCCGCCGCTACTCTTCGACACATATCTATCGGAGTGGAACTTCTGTCATTTACGGAGGGTCGTCGAGGCAGCTACCGAACGAAATCCACTGTTCAAAGTCCTTCTGATTCGCAGCCGTCGCACCCACTAATTTCCTCCGCTGATTTACACGGCATTGTCTCCAATATTTATGTTATTTCGCTTCCACGGAGAAATGACCGCCGTGTTCAAATGGATCTTCTGAAAGATGTGCTTCACTTGGACTGGACCTACAGGGACGCCTGCGAAGCAAATACATCTACTGTGACTGCTATCTTACGCCAAGTACACGTTCTCCGCAATCAGTTGATGTCTCGACTTGGGCAAGGAGATGATCCTGTTGTTTCCGCGTTTGACTGGCCTGATGACATGGAGGACATCATCTATTCCGAGAATGTGTTGCGGCCCTATGGTGCTGATCTTTGGACTCTACCCTCCTCTCATAGTTTGTCAGATCTGGCTGAAAGAGCAGATCCATACGCCTTCCAAGGCGCGCCTTCCGCCCGGGCTTTAGCCGTATCTGAATTTCCGCCACTCGCCTGCACCTCTCGAAATGACGTCTCTGCTACTTTTTTGCCAAAACTCCCACCGTACAGACATCTCACAGCCGCGAAAGTTGCCTGCTGGTACTCGCACATTCAGGTTATCCGTGACATCGCAAATGATAAGCACGGGGCGGCATTGATACTCGAGGATGACGTGGATATCGAACGCGATATAAAATGGAGGCTGCGAGCCTTGTGGGGTGCGCTGCCTAATGAGTGGGATATTGTATATCTTGGTACGTCCATAGTTCCCCAAAGCTGGGGCAGCAGCCAATGGTACTACGACAGGCCACTGTTGGTCAAACGAATCACAAGCTCCGCCATTGCGCCGCATTTCCATGCAACTTCCAAGCGGTCACGTAGCATGGTCGGCACTGCACCCTGCCAGTGCCCCGAAATGCACGCACGCATACGTACTGTCACGCATTGGCGCTCGCCGCGTCGCGGCTCATTTGCGTCATCCGCCGTTCGCGTACTCGCGCGCGATCGATCAGGCGTTAGCGTGGCTCGTGCAAAGTGGGCGTTTGCACGCATTCAGCATCGTGCCGCCAGTGGTCGTGCAGCGCAAAATCGCCGATAGCGACGTTATGCCTGGTCTTGGAAGCGCATGGCGGGACGAGTTATATGAAGGAGTGTTCGGGGGTGTTACCCGAGCCCAAGAAACGCAAACGCAATGACTGTGTAATTTGGAGAATAATTTTCTGGGGGTCGGCCGACATGTTTTGGTGTCGGCCGCGGTCAGTTTGAGTTGAGGTAACCCAGATGAGGTCAAAATTGAATGACAGACACTAGCATTTAGTTAGATTGTACACGTTGTGACTCCCAAATCTTCGCGAACAGCTCTCAACTCGTAGGAGAGATGTCCGCTCAGCCGCGATCCTTCAAGATCCGTGTTCCCGCGACATCTGCCAATATTGGACCGGGTTTTGATGTCGTCGGACTCTCGCTTTCTCTTTACCTCACTCTGACAGTGACAGTCCCGGGCCCTTCCAATGCTTCCTTGGCAGAACGGCCCTTTATCACGTATACCGGCGAGGGCGCAGAGGAGGTGCCGCTGGACGCCTACAAAAATCTCACGACGCGCGTCGCGCTCTACGTGCTCCGCTGCAACGGCATCTCGTCTTTCCCGCCGGGCCTCGTCATCCACGCCCACAACGAGATCCCCTTCGGACGCGGGCTCGGCTCGTCCGGCGCCGCTGTCGTCGCGGGTGTCATGATGGGCGATGCACTCGGCCAGCTGGGCCTCGAGCGCGAGCGCATGCTCGACTTTGCGCTCATGGTCGAGCGTCATCCGGATAACGTCACCGCTGCGCTCGTCGGCGGCTTCGTCGGGTCCTACTTGCGCGAGTTGGACCCCATCGCCACCCAAGCTGCCAGTGTCCCCCTGAGCGAGGTGCTTCCGGAATATCCTCCCGATGCCGGTCCTGACTGGGGGCGTGATCCGCCTTTGCCACCAGTAGGCATTGGCCATTACGTGCGTTTCGGGTGGGCACGAGAAATACGCGCGGTCGCGATCATACCACGTTTCGAATTGAGCACTGCGACCGCTCGCGAAGTGCTTCCGGAGACTTACTCGCGAAAAGACTTGGTATGCTTCAATACATGAAAGGTGGGCAGCCTCATACATTCTCATGCCACCCAACAGATCTTCAATATGCAACGCCTGGCTGTTTTGACAACGGCCCTTTCAAGGTCACCTCCAGACCCTGATCTGATTTACGAAGCCATGAAGGACCGCGTCCACCAGCCATATAGGCGTAGTCTGGTAGGCTTCCGACAAGGCCACTTCTCTCATACTCACCTAACCAATCGGTGCAGATCCCGGGCCTACCGGAAGTCACCTCTTCTATTACACCGAGCACGCATCCAGGGCTACTAGGGATATGCCTTTCAGGTGCCGGTCCAACAATCCTCGCACTCGCATTAAGGGGATTCGATGCGATTGCAGAGGATGCGCGGAAAATATTTTTAGAGAAAGGGGTTGATGTAGATTGGTTGGTATTAGACATTGTCACAGATGGAAGTTGCGTGGAGGGTTGAACTCAGTTTGTGATGTGATGGTAACTCTTTAGGCCAAACCAAACCTGGCTCATACTGTCGTATATATGATCATGAGAAAAGGGCATACCGTGTATAGATGTATGATATAAGAGTACCACATATTAGGATATATCTACAACGAGAGGTTGGTATAGTACATATGCGGGAGAGTTTATGGTGATTCAATGCCAAGTTACCATCATGAGTTAACCACTAGCGGTGAGGCAAACCGCACGAGTAGAGACTAAAGTACCGGCGTTCTTGTCAAAAGGAAGGTCCACCGTGAATAAGACATCACTTCGATCGTTGTTGAGATACACAGGGAGGTTGACGAAGGTTGCACCAGGATCCACGTCGTCCATTTGCACCCACCGAACCTGGGATGGATTCAGCCGGACAGACTCCCCTTGGTTGAGAACCAGTTGGTCATCAACCCAGCATGCGCCCTCCAGAACAAGACCTATGAAACGTTCAGCAAACGATTCAATAAATGTTGTGCGAGTGCATACCATCAATGATAAATGCATTAGGATCGTTCACTCGCTCGATGTCAAGTCGGAGATACAATGTCTCCAAGCTCCACTTCTTGCGATGAGCGACAGCCTGGCGAGTCGCTGTGATATAGGCTTCGGGGAAGAACAGACCCCCAAGCCAAACCTCGACATCGGCTAGGTTATCTATTTCAGCTAGGCTATCAAGCTGTGCAAGGCGACGAGCGAGATCGGGAATCCATTCCGACACAGACATCGTTTTCTTGACCTTGTAGCGTCGCCAATGATCAGGGATTGTGCCTAGAAAATGATGTCAGATACTTGCCATCAATCTGAAGCTCAATATTGATGTTACCTTTAGTTAGCGAGCTCATTAACGTGCGAAGATGGTTGGTCTGTTTGAGTTGGCCTTCACAGACCTTGATAACATCGGCAAGGTCTTTCCTAACGGTGCCCAGTAGTTTCCGACCAGTGGTTCCTTCGCGCGAATAAAGGCGATAAAGCGGGTCCTGGTTGTCCGCTGCTTGCTTCGGCATAGTGCGGAAAGCCTGGAAAAACTTGTTAGGGTATGAATAAATATCCTAGGAAATATGTACCGAAGGCAACTGGCCAAGCCAGTCCTTACTTCGCTCATACAGGACACGCATCCAAACAGGTTGCTGAGATGCGGAGCCCTTCGATGGTCCAGCTACTACAACACTGTCATCATCATCGTCGGCCAGCATCCGCATCTTTCTCAGCTTCACAAGTAGTTCATTCCCTAATCATGCATAAGCACGAGTTCCATGGAAAGAAAGAATAATTACCCTGAGCAACAGCGATCACACGCTCAGCAGTCGGTGGGAGACTAAGCCAGGCAGGTGGTTCTCTCTCTGGTAGACCTTTGACCCACGAGAGGAAGTTGTCCAGTTTCGTTCCATCAGGAGCAGTCAGTAAATGGGCACCGGTAGTACTTGGAGCCAAGTTGAAGTCGACATTATATGCAGCAGGGTTGAAGAGGCCATCCACGAATGCGTCGAGGATCCTTTGGTCGAAGTCACTATCGACACGTCCACCGTATACAGATTGTTTGATCAATGTCCGGATGGCGTCCCAAGGGATCTGTGCGGGGTCGACATTGGCTCGTCCTTTGGCAACGGAATGCAACCATGTGTCAATTGTGGTGAAGGCAGACGCCATGTCTGAGTCGTTGAAATCGTAAGTTTTGCTCCACCCCAAAGGTACATATCGCAAACGTTCTTGTACGACAGCATGGAACCAGGCCAAGAGGAAGTATAGCCGTATCTTCTCAGCAGGCCCCTGAGAAAGGCGAGCAGGAGGGATACTGCGAAGTGAGTCTTGTAGGTTTGCCTTAACACCCGGCGCAGGCTCATTCATGATAATGCGGGACTGCCTTAAGATGTTCACAGGGATCGAAGGGTTTGCCTCCATAGTCAAGAAAAGACGGAAATTCCGGTGCGCATTCAACGTCTGCAGTTTCTTCTCCAACTGGCCGAGCCATGATGGCGCTAGATGAACATTCTTCAAGAGAACCCACGTTCCTTGACGGGAGGCCATGCCTATTGCTTGGTCCGCAAGCCCGAATCCTTCCTGGGAACCCATAGCTACTTGGGTGCAGCGTGACTGAGTGCTCTGGATCAAACCTTCGACGCGATAACTGGCATCATAACCAGAGACAGAAACAAGGGCCAAAGGAGTCTGTGCTTTCACCTCATCTGTAACCATGCTGCCAAGGTCGAAGGAGGCTTCTGCTGACAGGTCAACGTCGAAGACCGTGCGAACAAAGATAGCAGTTGCTTGTAGAAGGCGATCGGGTCGTAAACATTTGATGATAAGCAACGATCTGATTGCCTCCACGGCAGCTGGTCAAAATCAATCAAAATCAGCGAAAGTCATGATGGAGGACAGACAGCTAAAGGACTCACGAGTACTTGGGTCCCAAGGCGTAGGTACTGCGAGCTCTGGGTTGCCGGAGGTTAAAAAGGGAATCCATTCTTCTTCATGCTCTAGTATGTGCGATTGCACCGGTTTGAACAGGGATTGCTTTGCATAGGCATCGAGACGCTGTTGCTGTTCAACAGCCAAAGATTCGATCATTCGATCTGTCGGAGTGGGAGCGGAAACAGATCCATCCCCACTCTCCAACAAAAACTCTAGCTCCTCGTTGATGTCCTCGAGACCGCGAAGTTTGACTTGAGCAAGAAGAACAGCAAGCATGACGTGGTCTCGATGAAAAAGTGCACGGGAGGTTCGCTTGTAAGTGATCAAGAATAAGTCTTTCAGAAGGATGTCACGCCTTGCTCCGTGATCTGAGATGCCCTGAAGGTGGGGGTTGTGATGAAGGACGTAGTCAAAGATGTCCAAGAAGAAGCGCAACGAGAATTGATAGAAGTGGTTGATAAGGTTCAGCTGTTCCAGGATAAAGAACACCGAACTGCAAGCCTGGGCGATAGGTAGGTACTCTGCTGTCACCTGTTCCACTTCCTTCATAATGATGTCAGTTTCTTCCACCTTACGTGTGATGTCCGCAGCCTCTCGCTTCAGAGTTTCCAATGTGTCAATGACTTTGTCATCGTCGAGAATGTTGCCGGACGACTCGTTGAGAGCCTGTAGCAATAGCTTCTCAAGGGTACGCAGCCGTACCCGGAATTCACCTTGCACTTTCATCAGGTCCGTCCTCTTTTGTTCCGTGTCTGGTCGCTCCACCTTCAGGACTTGATCAAGTGACTGGCTCTGCAGACTGCTTCTTGTCATCGTGAAGTTGACGAATGTGACCCGACTACAGATATCAGGCGAGAAATCGACAGAGGGGTCACGCGTCGACAAAAACATCGTAAAGGACGGTGAGAAGTCGATGTCCTGACTTCCTAGGCGGATGAGTACACGGCCACCAGTTCTACGTATCTCTTTATTGAGGACAGCGTTGAGGATAGGATCTAGGTGTTCCACATCTTGAATGAGGAGAGGGTTCCCAAAGCGAAGAGCACTCTCCAAGACTTTCAAGAAAGCTTCATCCAAAAAACTTGTGACAGTAATCTTGCGATCTTTGTGTTCACCAAGAAGGAAAGCGGTTGCCTGCCCTGTAGGATCAATGATAAGAGGATAGCGACTGAAACGCTTAAGCATGATTGCATTCTCCATGAACAAGTTGTCAGAGGGTAATCCTTTCGATTGCCAGCTAAGGCGATCATCGGCTGTAGATAAGTACTCGGTGAATGAAAGTTCGGGTTTGAACTTAATGTTGGCCTCCGTGAGATGACTGATCCACTCTTGCCACATAACTTCGCGATAATGTTGGTCGAAGAAGCCACCGTATGCCAAGAATGCTGCCGAAAGAAGGACGTCGCCAACAATAGTGCTCATTTCCACGTCGAAGGTTCGGCTCCCTGCCTCCCAGCGCGCTCGCTCTGATGACAAGCTGTCCAGGAGTTTCATGCTGCGGTTAACCTTGCCTTGCACGCGCTCCATCTCGAACTTGATCGCTTGAGTTTGGCTGATAAGGAGTGCATATTCTTCCTTGTACTTCTGGATACTAGCTTCTAGTTCGGAGATCATTGTGATGATCGTGGCTGCCTGCTGCTTAGTCTGTTCGGCCTGCAGTTCGAGGGATTGGACTTCGTTGCGCAGTGGTTCGACTTTGTCCAGAATTTCGGAGAAACGGACTTGA
>QFEA01003029.1:0-24708 GCA_003315975.1 Lactifluus echinatus
GTTGTCAGGGCAGAAATCGGACTGTATCAGAAGTGACATGCTGGATACTTTATTGTCGTGGGACATTCCTCAATCTTGTACTAACTAATGAGATCAAATGTCCAAATCTTCGTCTGGATCATCGTCGTCAATGTCGTCGGCGGAATCGGGATCATACAAGATCACTCCCGACGACGGCGGTGTATCGAGGTTGAAATCACCTGGAAGTGGACCGAGTGAATGACAGTGTTGAATTAATCGAGACTGTCATACCTTTGTGGGCGTATGGAAGAGGCACTTTGGCTCGGGACTCGCGCTGTTCGGCTGTGAGGCTCAAATTGAACGAGACACCCGGCGTGACCTGCTGTCCAACCAAACGTCAGTCTTCGACGAGCTGATCGAGTCGTTCTCACCTCGCCCATTCGCGCCTTTCCCCCGTCTTCTAATACAGGCTTCAAGCTGTCCAACTCCGACAACGGACACGGGCCGTCTAGCGTCCACCCCTCCAATTCCCTTTCCACATTCCGTCCTCGTCCCCCGGGCACACGCGTGAGCACTTCCAGGACGATCTCCCCGTCGTCGCTGGGCCCCGCGCAGCCTGGGCCCAACACGATCCGCTCTACCTCCCACGTACGGGCGGCAAGCGGCGCAAAGACGCGCCAGAAGCGCTCAGGCGTGCTCGCGGGAGGTGGGGGCGTGAGCTGCGCGGTCGCGAGGTGCAGTAGGAGTGCAGGCGGGTGAGCGACGACGTGTGCCAGGGTTGGACAGAAGCGCGGCGTCAGGATGAGATCGCTGAGTGGAGAGGACGTGGAGAAGTGCAGGATAAGACGGGAGGGCGCTGGCGTCGAAGTAACGAGCTGAGAAAGAAAGGGCGACGCGAATTGAAATGAGACCTACTCGGGCGAGCTGATACATGGGAAAAGAGAGAGGCGAGAAGGGCGTATGTCTTGGAGGGCGACTCGAGGTCAGCGCACAGAACGTCTGCAGCGTCTATGATCACCGTCAGCGGCCCATCGGGAGCTATCAGACTTGTTATCATTCAGCAGCGGATAAAAGGCGCGTCCCAACCTTGTTTAACCGCGCTCAGGATGAATTCGGGAAGATCTAGGCAAGTGTCGCTGTAACCAGGTACTTCTGCTGTTCTATCGACAATGGTCAGTCCTTCTCGGGAAGGATTCTTATCTACCAAGGTTGAAGGTGGGTAGAGAAGACTGAAGAGAAGGACGTGTTGGGCCGCTGCATGTTGATTATTCGCAAACGCACGCAGGAGAGGCAAGCTGGATTGTACGAGAGAAGATTGGAGGACTATCAGGGGAAGGTGAGGACGGGACACGGCTGTGATGATGTTACCCAACATTTCAATTAGACTATCCTATCGATTGATACTGTAGTTTAGTTAAGGCCTCTCATTGGTTGCCTCCCACTGGGACCTCTCCAGTGTATACCAGCAGACTTCCCAGTTCAGGATCCCAACCGTCTCTACTCGGTCCCCCCTGGAGAATTTATTCCTTCGAATACAATCTAGGACCGCAGGACGCAGCGGGGAAGCCAATATGCGGACCGAGCTGATCCTCTTGTCTCCATTGAACGCCGACTCCACAGCAAATTGCAGTAGGTCATCCTCGATGTTCACACGCCTATACGCTTCCTCTGCGAAGAAATGCCGAATGGTCGCGACCGGTGACGTGCCCTTCCGCCTCAGGGCGGCACTCAGTCGTTCTTGCCGTGCTTCTCCTGTGATTGTCTCATCATTGGTCGCGTCCAAAGACGCATCAACGCCGATGAGCCCGATGATCCTATCCCCGTACTCAAGGAGCCAAAAACCCGACGCCGGGGAGCGCGTATAATACCTTTGGATGTCCAACATGTCGAGTCGTCTGAGTATTTTCTCGACCGCATTTTCGACAAATGGCCTATTTTTCCTATGACCAGGAAAGGCTTGGTGAGACGGAGTAAAAGAATTAAGGCCAAATCAATAAATACCAGTCAATGAAGAACATAACAGGTACCGCGGGGGCGAAGAACGCCGGCAGCACTTGTAACCAGCTCAAAACTCCGTAGGAGGAATTCGGCCACCAGTCCATGTAGTGCGTGAACATGGAAGAAATACCAATCCACACCGCGAGTGTCAGTGGGTGAAAGTACGCTGATAGACGAACGGATCAGATGAAAAGCGTCCGCGCGCGCGACGGCAGATAGGATACTCACCGCGGTTGTTCGCATAAGCGAGAGGCTCCATGTGCGCTTGTCCGACCATGAAGCGTACTTGCTTCTCATCGCGTGGGGAATAAGCCCGGATCCTCGCCATGGGCACAGATCCTGGCATGACGGACTCAATGAAAGGCAAGGAACGCGGTATTTTTTTTTTCTCCTCCAGTCATCGTTCTCTTTGCTTGGCCTATCAACGAGGGAGGCGACGCACGTTCGTCGACCGGCGTAGATAAGATTAGATTTCCGCCCGTCAGCCATCAACCATCAGCTCAGCCTCAGTGTCGACCATGTTGATCACCACGGATTTTCACGACGTGCCCACAAAATTGGCAAAGAACGAGAAGCCAATTCGTATATTTGTTATTTCTCCAAATGTTCCCGATTATCCTCAAGCTAAGTTTCCTGGTATATGCGTCTTGCGAACATTTATTTTCGTGACTGTCTCTCAACTTGTCGTCGTGGTCATGTAGGCGTCGTCGTCTTCAGGTCAGAACTCGAGTTCCTCGAATGCCTTTTGTGTTTTGGTGATAATGTGATCGCAGCGAGATCTACCAAGTAACTGGACCTGTCGAGCGCTTCGCTGGCCAGATTGCCAGTCATGGTTACGTAGTGGGTAAGCCATGTATTGTGGGCTCGTTCATTGCCAGTGCACTTATCCACGTATACGTACAACGTAGCCTGCCCATCATCTTTCCATGAGTTTGAGGGACCCGAGGCAATCCCGTACGATACCGAAGGTCCGTGCCCATGGTCTGCAGGCTGGTCGATTGATTGGTGGTGGCTGATGTCACTCCCATAAGGAACTGATAGGGGAAATAAATACAAGGCAACGCACGGTCGGCTGTGAAGCTTATTTTAAAGGATCTCATCTACCTCGCAGGTTGAGAAAGAGGTTGCCGCATACGACGAGGTTACAGTGTCGTGATTCCGCCTCGATAGGGCACGTCGACTGACGATGATGCATGGTTTTCCTTGCTAGGATGCGACATTGGCAATCGACCTGCTCACATCATTGCCTAACTGCACGGGCAGAATAGCCGGTGAGTAACCCTCTCCACAACGATAGAGCGCAACTTTTCTGACGTGATGGTCATACCGCCACCTCATCCAGCGACGGGGATGTGCCTTGGGGGGCATTTGGTCAGCCGCCTTGATCCCATGCGGTCTCGCCTTGATGCTTAGTTCTTTCAATGCTCTGTGATCTACTGTGCTTACCGCCAGGCTTTCCGGGTAAGCTCACCCACCTGAGGCCTCACTCCTTTCACTGCCTATTTTGACATGACATTGGAAGGCTGCGTTTGATCCCCGCGTTCTGTCAGCTGTATGTTTTTTCGCCACGGATATCCACAGCGCCACGCTTGGCGAGGGCGGCGATGACTCTCTAACGAGGGTATGCGCTGGGGAGCTCACTGGAAAAGGCGAACTAGTGGTTCGTCAAATATCGCCTTTTGAGATATATCATATGACTCATTAGTGGGCTATTACAGATGATATTTGGGAAGCAGGTGAATCAAACTGTTGTTAACTTGCACCTGCATAATGGGAGAATGTTTTACAGGATACCCACGTTCCGCGTGCTGGTAGAGATCTCATCCGGAAAACGCTCGAAGATGCCAGTGTTCCTGTCTCTGTCCGTCTCTTCTTCCTCCTTTTGCGCTTGCCACCATTTACGCCATATCAGTTTCTGGAAGTGCAAGCCCAACATGCCTTCATTCGTGACGAAAGTTCTAAGGGAAGATGGGACGCGGCGTTGACGCGTTCACTTTTTACCTACATGATGGAGGTATTTGAGCGAACAGTAGGGAGAGATCTTGGTCCCAAGGCCGAAGGTGGCAAGAGAGTCGAGCATGTCTGTTAGGGTCTACATGCATGCAAATGTGTACTTGTCTGTCTGATGTTTCGGTCTGAGTGAACAGGAAGCAACCATGGACAGGCATGTTCAGATACGTTACAACAACACATTATCATTTCTTCTGTTTGATATCAAAACAATACCGCAAGCTATAGATACACGACGACCTGCAGCCCATTGACATGACCCAGTGTCGTAAATCGTCGTAATCGTGCGTACAGAATTGTCATGACAGCGGAACAATGATGCGTGGTATGCCTGGCGCGCGGAGTAGAAAAAGAAAGATGCGGGGAGAACAAAAGAGTAGAAAGGGTGATGTACATCTACATTTACTTCTTCTTGGCAGCCTTCTCCGCAGACTTCGTGACTGTGACGAGAAATGTTAGCTTAAACGTCCTTCGACACACCAACTGAACTCACCCTTGCCACCCTTCTCGGTCTTCTCCACGGACTTGATGACACCGACCGCCACAGTTTGCCTCATGTCACGGACGGCGAAACGACCAAGAGGTGGGTACTCGGAATACGATTCCACGCACATTGGCTTGCTGGGGACAAGCTTGACAATGCAGGCATCGCCAGACTTGACAAACTTGGGAGCCTGCTCGATAGCCTTGCCCGTCCGGCGATCGATCTTTTCAAGAAGTTCAGAGAATTTACAAGCGATGTGGGCAGTGTGGCAATCAAGGACAGGCGCGTAGCCAGCACCAATCTGACCGGGGTGGTTTAAGACGATAACTTGAGCATTGAAGGAGGCAGCCTCCTTGGCAGGATCGTTCTTAGAGTCGGACGCAACGTTACCGCGGCGGATATCTTTGACAGATACGTTCCTAAAAACAAAAATTGAACACACAGACCTTACGGTGACATATTGAAAGCGTACTTCACGTTGAAACCAACGTTGTCACCAGGGACACCTTCAACAAGTTGTTCATGATGCATTTCGACCGACTTGACTTCAGTGGTGACGCTCGTGGGAGCAAACGTGACAACCATTCCGGCTTTGATGACACCAGTTTCGACACGTCCGACAGGGACAGTACCGATACCACCAATTTTATAGACATCTTGGAGGGGAAGACGGAGTGGCTTGTCGGAGGGCCGTACTGGAGGCTCGATGGCATCGATAGCATCAAGGAGCGTCTTGCCCTTGGTAGCACCACCCTTGATCTCCTTCGTCCAGCCCTTATACCATGGCATGCTGTAACAGACAGTAAGTTGAATGCTCTTCAGCAAATGGAAGTGCTCTGCTCACTTGCTGGATTCCTCCAGCATGTTGTCACCATGCCAGCCAGAGATGGGCACAAAAGCCACGGCCTTCGGGTTATAGCCGACCTTTTTGATGAACGTAGAAGTCTCTTTCACGATTTCATTGAAGCGATCCTCGCTCCACTGGGATCAATATTTGAGTTTAAAAAAAAAAAAAAGGACCGCCAAAACACACCTTGGTCGTGTCCATTTTGTTGACAGCAACGATTAACTGACGGACACCAAGAGTGAAAGCCAAGAGGGCGTGCTCGCGGGTCTGACCATCCTTGGAAATGCCAGCCTCAAATTCACCGGTACCGCTAGCAATGATGAGAATGGCGCAGTCAGCCTGGGAGGTACCCGTAATCATGTTCTTGATGAAATCACGGTGACCAGGGGCGTCAATGACCTGAGATCGAGATCAGTGATCATGATCATGATAAGAATATCTGATTGTACCCACAGTGACCATGTACTTGGGCGTCTCGAACTTCCAGAGGGCGATATCAATCGTAATACCACGCTCACGCTCGGCCTTTAGTTTGTCGAGCACCCACGCTGGGAGAGAACATCAATGACGTATCCTACAATGAACATAACAGTCTTTGGCTAACCATACTTGAATGAGCCTTTGCCGAGCTCAGCAGCCTCCTTCTCGAATTTCTCGATGGTACGCTTATCGATACCACCACACTTGTAGATCAAGTGACCAGTGGTCGTAGACTTGCCGGAGTCGACATGGCCGATAACTGCATGGTAAGTCAACCACTGGGACCAGTGATAATGTAGTAGGCTGGCATACCGACGACGTTAACATGAATCTTCTCCTTGCCCATTTTTTAGATCTGGAGAAATGAATTGTGGGATCAGTGCCATCGGATACAGTATCAAGGCGACCAGACGAAAGATCATCTTATCACACTCCGCACAATCCACCAAAGTCTCAAAGTACGAGACCCGAGCTGACATGTTCCGAAAATTCTATGAATTGAACACTTACAGAAAAGCACGTTAGAATGAGGAAAGAGGGGAGAGAAAAGGAGGTGAGAAAGGATGGGGGGGAAAGCAAACGAGTCAGTCTGCCCTGTAGATATATGCGCGGCGCGTGAAATTTTTCTTGATCGATTGGCTTGGCCCGGATCCGATAACCCTCTCTTGACTCCGCACCGGCCGGAGGCGCCGGCCTTCGGAAAAGTGAAGTGAATTTGCCTTTGCCTTGATTCCATTTTTTCTAAGATACAAATATACGAACTACCGTTGGTATGCACTTCTGCTCGTAATCTACGGCTACGGCTATGATATGATATGCAGAGGACATGTTGTCCATAGCACAATTGCGATGTCTACAACACGGGGGCGATGTGAGCGATATTGAGTGATACGTAAAGAGATGGAAGGCAATGACTTCATTCGTTTTTGCCCGCCCAAAAGGTATCGGACAGAAGGTGGTCAGCGCTACAAGGGTAAAGTTGCCTAGTCGGCACACAACAGGGGAACGGGCTACCTATATCTATATGGGTCACACATCTTCTAAGCCCCAGCCGCCTCTTCCTGATAGAAAACGAGATTCCTGAATCTTATCAAAAGATGGTCGCGCGTTGACTTCGAGTTGCAGACAAGCACGGACCAGTGCCGCAGCGTCCCCAAGGGCGCCACCGCCATCGGGCTCGTCGCCCTCAGTTTCATGTCCCTCAAGACAACGTTCGTCAAGGGCTATGGAGGCATTTGAGAGTGGTGACGAGAGCCCTTCTTGCGCTTCAGCAGCAGTGGTAAATGGGCATTCCCCAACGAGCATCACATATGCCACGACACCAAATGCCCAGACGTCCTGCTCTGGCCCTTGATATCTCTCGCCCCGCAGAATCTCGGGACCAGCATAATCCAAGCTAACGTTTGACAATAAATGGCCGACACGGATATCATGTGGTTGCACTTACGTTCCGCTAAAGGTGTCCCAACCTCCCTTCTTGACAAGACCAGAACTGCCAAAGTCGATCAAGATGCACCTTCCGCGAGGCCCAAGGATGACATTCTCATCCTTGATGTCTCGATGAACTTTTCCGTCATGTTAGAACAATCTCATCAAAATGTCACGCAGAGAATACCTATTCCTTTCGAATGCAAGAAACTCATGGCGTCCGCGATCTGCCCCAGATAGGTACGTACTAAGCTTGGCGGTAGACCACTCGGGTAGCTCTCTACCAGGTCAAATAAGTCAGACGGTGGGATGGGTGAATTTGGTGCCGGTTCGGGGATAGTGGAAGGTAGTACGAGATAGTAGTAGTGGTTGTCTTCGAAGAAATCAACGAGCGGACAAATGTTGGGGTGTCCCTTCACCACCTTACCCTCAGCCCATTCGAAATGTTCGACTTCAGATTGGGAGCAAGGTGGATCAGTAAAGGGCATCCGGGAAGGATCCCAAGGCCGAGGTGGGGGTAAGATGTAAGACGTATTGGAGATTGCAGACATGACGTAGATCTCTATGGGGATGGTACCATGCTTTGGATGTTTTTTCCAACAATCAGCCAAGATTCTGGATTTTATGACTTGCTTGATTACAAGCGGGGGCTACAAAAAAGTCCTTTATTGGCGTACAGTCAGGATTGCATGCATGGTATCGCTTACCCCAAGTTTTCCATCTGTTTTCATTTCCCTTGCCTTCTTCACTAAACCGTAGGCACCGCGACCTATTTCTCCCTGAATGACGAACTCCGATATCGTACGTTCGCTCGAGGCTTGAGCGACAATTGAGGAGGATGGCGTCGGTGGTCGGGTGCTGGGATCAAGGCTGAGCAAGCTTGCGGTGCTGCCCGACCGTATGAGCTTTTGAGGAGCCACTGGGGGTGGCGAAGGAGGTTCGATGGGGGCAATGGAAATGCGCCCAGCAATTAATGATACGCGCTGCTGAGACGATCGGCGTCGGGAACGAGGAGACGTGGGAGAGCGAAGTGGGAAAGGTAAGCTGATATTAGGGGAAAATAATGGAGAACCTGAAGACGCTAGAGGTCTATGAGCGACAGAGGGAGAGTTGGTCGGAGAGAGTGAGAGGGGTTCAGTAGTAAATTGGGCAGTCTGGGCCTGTAAGGGCAGAGGAGTAGACGGGGTGAAGATAGTGGCAGGGTATAATGTATCAGAATCTGTGGAATTTGTAGATGCGACAGTGTACGCAGGCGATTGTGGACAGATAAAATTCTGCGTTGAGAGGGTGGGACCGTCTAGTTCAGTGTCGTCTCGGGAGTCAGATAGTCCTTTCTGTTCCTCCTCTTCCTCCTCTTCCTCCTCCTCCTCCTCAGCGTTCCAGTTGAACCCGCGGCCAATAGACGTGACACCCCAGCTATTACCTACACTGACAGCCCGGTTGAGGGCAAGCTTTGTTGGAGGCGCACCCCAGCTGTCGTCGTCAAAGGCGATATCGACAGCTGCGGGTGCCGTGAGCATAGAATAGCGGTGCAACGTTGGGGGCTGAAGCGGACAAAGTCCAAGAGAGGACGTTAGATAGGGAAAACTGGAAACAGTGATCTTGAAATGGTGGGAAGGGGGAAGGGGAGAGATGGGCTGGAGGTCAACGGCAGTTCGATCAGTGATGTCTCACGGCCGCAGCACTCCACACACGTGCCATTCACCCCAGTCGTCCTCTGTGTCCATGCTGTTTCCGTGGATCGAAAGAAAAAATAAATCTACAGAATATCTTTACAAACTGTAGCACGCTTCAAAAGCCTCATCAACAGGTGGAATGGCCCGTGTTTGTGCTCAACGCTCCGGTGCAGCTACACAGCCATGGCCTGTTTATACTTGTTTGCTTTCCCGAAGTGGCAGTGTCCTCCGCGCAGCCACTCGACAATAACACAACCCGTCCAATCCTGCAAGTGCACAGATCGTAAGTATACTTTCTTTGGCAGTACTACTCCCCATGCGCGATATTTGAAGCGTCAGACTGTATGTGCTGGTCACTGTCATATGCGATTGAAGGACTTAGGATGGATGGATGGATTCTTTGTTCGATGACAACCGTGCCAGCCACAGCTTCCCATCTTTGCTCATGACGGAATCTGTTGTTCTTACTTGCCCGTCGCCCAGCTTTCCATGGCCATTAAGACGCCAATCGTCAAGAAACGTACCAAGCCATTCAAGTACGCACGAAAATCCTCACTTATTGTGAGGATGGGAGACTTAGCTCGTTACCACTTACAGGCGTCACCAGTCCGACCGTTACAAGAGCGTTAAGGAGGCATGGAGAAAACCCAAGGGCATCGACAACAGAGTGAGACGTAGATTCAAGGGCCAGCTCCCCATGCCCAAGGTATGTGAATATGCCTTGCGCCCAGTTGTTTACTCACACAGAAGAAAGACTGGTTATGGCAGCAACAAGAAGACGCGCCATGTACTTCCAAATGGTCTCAAGAAGTTCTTGGTACATAATGCTAGGGAACTTGACATGCTCGTTATGCACTCCAAAAAATTCGCTGTGGAGATCGCACACAATGTCAGCAGTCGAAACCGGGCACCCATTTTGAAAAAGTTATTCTTCAAACCCCCTCATTCGTTTGCGTATCAACTGACCCACTACTTTCAGGGCCGGGGTGCTAGGTCTAAAAGTGACCAATGCCGCCGCACGCCTCAGTACGGAGGAGTAGATGCTACCGAGATTTCATTGTTACTCGACGCTATCCCATGTATCATGACAATTCAATGGCATCGCATATACTAGTAACACTCCGTTGTGGTATTGGTGGGAATAAGTACGCACGGAGGGCTGAGTGATAACTACGGAGACGGCCCCGGAGCCGGAGTTTGCCGCAGAAGCATCGAAACCTTATTGGTCACCGAACAACGAACATTATCGCCAGCTCAGACACGAGTCCAAGTCGTCAGTATCGACTACAGGTGAGCCCAATGTTTCGTCTATATGATGCCTTTCAGTGGTACTAGCAACAATTCTGTCCATTATTATGGCGTTTTACTGGGGCTACTTTAAAGCCAGTTGGATGGATGCGTTTAAGAGGAATTGGATGACAACACTGACGCTGATTCACAGCAGACAAGATGGGCGCATATAAGTATATCGGTGAACTGTACAAGAAAAAGCAGTCGGACGTTCTCCGTTTCTTGCTTCGTGTTCGGTATGCTGCAGCTTTGTCTTGTTGCATATATTCTGACAACGGATGCGGAATAGTTGCTGGGAGTACCGCCAACTAAACGTCATCCATCGGGCTTCGCGCCCATCGCGCCCTGACAAGGCCCGCCGGCTTGGGTACAAAGCAAAACAAGGATACGTTATCTATCGTGTGCGAGTGCGCCGGGGTAATCGCAAGAAACATGTTCCCAAGGGTGTGCACAAATCATCTGTGTGACTTTCGAGGTCCCAAATTGTTTTCTAGGTGCGACGTACGGCAAACCTGTTCGTCAGGGTGTCAATCATCTCAAGTTCCAACGCGGTCTGCGGAGCGTCGCAGAAGAACGCGTTGGTCGTCGCTGTGGCAACTTGCGCGTTTTGAATTCGTACTGGATTAATCAAGATGGTGTGTACAAGTATTATGAGGTTATACTCGTCGACCCCAATCACAAGGCGGTAAGTATTGGCAATCATATTTCTTGCACATCTCGTAGCTTAGCGTGACCAGATTCGCCGAGACCCTCGAATCAACTGGATTGCCAAGCCCGTTCATAAGCGACGGGAGGCTCGCGGCCTCACGAGCGTTGGAAAACACGTACGTCAGAGAAGGGTTGTCACCGGATGCTCTTACATTCATACGACTTCACCAGAACCGCGGTATTGGCAAGGGTCACAGATACAACAATACGCCTCGCGTGGCTACTTGGAAGAGGCACAACACCCTCAGCCTTCGCCGCTACCGATGACAGATTCTTCTACTATGCACGCTGCACGCATTGTCTACACGTACATTTATGTTGTATGCGCATGCCCAAAAATGTCAGACGTGGTTATTTTTGCTTCCGTTCCGAGTCACCATAAGATCCCGCGTTGCCTGCTTGGAGCAACGTGGATCAACACGCGACACGCGATACGCATACACTGGACATAGGACTCATGGTTGAATCGGCCGCTTGAGATGTCCTGTAAAACTTTATTCCATACAGGAAAGGTTTTCCTGAGTTGTCTGATAATAACGATATGTCTGTGTAGTTGGTTTGGTGGTGCGGAGTCACGGAGCGCTCATTTCTCATTTATTGCCTCACCGTCGCATGCAGGCTGACTCCCACCCTCATCCTCTCTCTATCTCTTACGACTAGATGTTTTACGATCAGATACCAGCTCTCACGATTTTATTGTCTCTAACTGCAGCTGTGAGTGCCTTTAGAACACCAAACCGCGATGAATCACCGTTGGGCCCTCGAGTATCGATGCTGCAAAACGTGCCATACGTGCGCAGGGACACGAATAGCGGTGTTCTGAACAATGTGACGAGCAACATCACGTCCGGTTCTGAGAACTTTTTGTGGGTCATCGAGGACACCTACGACGCATCGAACTTCTTCCAGTCAGTCTTGGTGCCAGTTTCACTTTGAAATCACTGAACAGCCAACTCGGTCAGATCGTTTTCCTACTTTACCGGCGACGATCCCACACAGTATGTGCTTTTCCCAGTTGCTGCTCTCCGAGCTGACGCCCTCTCAGTGGAACCGTCACGTACGCAATGATCGGTCATCCCCTTGGTCATTCTGAGCTTGCCTTATAGTTACGTCGATAATGCAACAGCAATTGCCCGCAATCTCTCTTATATTTCTTGGGATGGAAAGGTCATAATGAAGGGGGACGACACTACCACGCTGCAGTCCGGACAAAATCGGGAGAGGTATGGATGTGCGTCGTGGCCTAGGTACTGCCCACTGATTCCACAACCAGTGTCCGAGTTTCGAGCAATAAGTTGTATAACACAGGCCTTTTCATTTTAGACATAAATCGTGCACCCTGGGGCTGTGGTATGTTTTATGTTCGCATTCATTCGCAGGCATGATAGCCAACGGCGTGACGCCATAGGCGTATGGCCTGCGTTTTGGACTCTTGGGGATGGTCAATGGCCAGCTGTGAGCTACCTCTTGTAATCTCCGAGCTTGTTTCTCACGTCTTATAGCACGGGGAGATCGACATTATCGAAGGAGTACATGACAACGAACATAACCAAGTAACTTGGCATACTAGCGCAGGTCATCCCTGACGTATCGCTGTTTCTGCGAGGGTACTGATATAATGCTAGGATGCACGCTTACACCTTCTCGTAACTTCACAGGCACAATCGCAGTAAGTAACCTATCCTTGCCTTCAGCCACTTTCTTCATCTGTATCAGCAACAAAACGGCCAATCGTACCTCGACTGTGAAGGCAGCGGCACCTTACCTGGATGTGGGGTCATCGAATGGAGTCAAGCATCGTATGGGCCCACGTTCGATGCCCAAGGCGGCGGCATATTTGCAATGAAATGGGACCAAGACGGAATATCCGTGTGTGAGTTGGTTTCTACGATGACGGTGCCCTAGTTGAAGCTGAACTATCCGCCAAAGGGAATTTCTATCGTGTCGCTATACCTCAGGATATCGTGGCTGGGGTCCCAAATCCTGCTAACTGGCCGAATCCCACTGCTACTCTGGAGCCCGCAAACTGCAACCCTCTGCAATACTTCAAGAACCACTCTATCATATTTGGTGAGTGAGCCCTCTCTACTGGATGATGGAGGACTGACGTTATCAAAAGATATCACATTCTGCGGTCTGTACAGACAATTGGATGTGCAATTGAAAACTCACCTCGATATATTTATTCCAGGTGACTGGGCTGGCAACTCGTACGCAACATCGGGCTGTCCAGGTACATGTGCTGACCGTCTCCTAAATCCGTCTAATTTTGGGGTATGGTCGTTGTCGTTGTTCACCGTCTTGTTGTCATGCTCAACACTGTTGCGTAGAATGCGTCCTGGAGCATTAATTGGCTCAAGGTATACCGCCGTCAGAGTGTCGCCGGAGTCGTAAGTGCGGGCATGCCTCCTCCAGCCGTACAACTGCGCCTTTCGTCGTTACTAGCTATCGCTGCAGTGACTACTTTTGGCCTTGTTATGTTTTGATGATTTCTGTTGTCCCGTTGGAATCACGAATAATTGTAGACAGCAGACCAGGAACTTTACATTCTGTATTACGTCTGCTTAAAGCTTTATAGCTTTATCTTCCATACTCTGTCCTGTATCGATCTACCAGGTGCAAATACACCCTCTGCAGCAGGCTCACCAAAGCTCGCTCTCAAGGGAGTAACGCTTACCCATCTCTTTTCAATAGCCCAGGAGTCAGAACCCTCTGGTAAGGAGGGCGGTGGAACGTCAATCAAACCCGTCATGTCCGGGGAAAACTTGAAGAGGAGGTTGCCAATCTTCCTTGGGGAGACGGCCTTCTCGGCTTCTTGAGCAAGTATCTCTGTTAATGGAGCCTTCGGAGAGTCCGGTCCCGCCTGTGAACCGACTTGCTCCAGATCCGCTGCCCGACTCGGGGGGTACGCCATGAATAGGCGATGGTATGTATTCCGCCAAACGAACGTCCACATGATAGGGAGTCCATCCTCGTTCAACAGGCCCTGAATCATGGGGATATTTACGCTGTAGAGGTCAACTTCGCCATTTCGCAGGCCACTGTCGTCCCTGCCCCAGTTGTCCCAGAGGTGACGGATAATTTTGGCAGAAAGGACATGAGCGGCGTCGAAAAGTATCGGCGGGATAGGCACGTCCATTGTCCCGTAGGACAGCGCAATGCTGCGATACTGGGAGAGGGCGGAAGACAAGGCGGCGCCGACTGTGCCGGAAGATAAATTGAACGCAGCTGTGAAGGATGCCATGTCTGATTATCGAGACGAAACCGGCGCGATACTCAATCGCAATTTGCGACGATGGCCGAACTTACCAGACGTGTTCCTTCCGAGATTGGGTCCGGACAACTGCACAAGTCAAAGAGGCTTGGATCAACTTCCTCTTAGGAGAAACAACCACTCGACGACCACGCACCACAAGGTCGATCTCGCCGTCGGGATATAAATTGTGGAGGCTAATATTCGCACATGTCGCCGGGGTCTGTCGATTGCTCTAACGATGGCGGGTGATACTCGAGTTACCAGAACTCACCCCGTCCAAGAGGATCCATTCACCAATCTCTCCTTCTTTAAGGGCTCGTGGTGAGTCTGCAGTTTCGCCTAGTCCATCTTCGATTTACAACTTAAAATTAGTACAGAACCCCCGCTTTCGCGTGTGCGGTGACAGTCGTACCAGGGTCTCGAGGATAGTAAAAACATCCGTGGATGATGTCCTTGATCTGGTATGCCTTGCCTGTTTCGGCGGTGAGATATCCCAACGGGGGACCTGAATGTACGGACCAATCCATGACTTTTGCGAGCTGGGAATCACAACTCTAACATCCCAGCCTATACGACAGGAGTACGCGAGTTAAAATGGCGTTGGTGCATAATACGGGATAGCTGACCGAGAGTCCTGACAAGGTGTTTGTACAAGCCAAAAATATAAGGAGAATCAGGACCGGGAGGGCCATCATCGTTCTATGCATTAATCAGCCTTACTGGAGATGTAATGTATTGTTGAAAGGATGCTGGTCACAGTGAGTAGAACTGTCAGCCGTTTAGACTCGGACGCCATTGAATTGTGAATTGAATGGAACAGGAACAGCCGGGTTCGAACGGACCGTCAGCATGATACATATACACATACACATACGCAACGTCGATATCGAGACACCGTGATTCAACCACTTTTCACATCATCAGCGCTTTACTAGCCATCTCCAAGGCGCCATCCTTGGTCTTGTTTCCACCAATAAAACCGGACGCGTGCACAAAGATACAACCTTCAATCACCGAGATGCGCGAAAGCTCCTCATCTCTGAATCCGCGCCAAGGCTCTGGCAGTGCTTTGCGACTCTCAAAACTCTCTGGTGAGACGGGGACTGCTTGGACGCGCCAATTCCCAGCAGTCTCGTCTGGGTAGATGACATAAATCGGTAGGTTAGGCGTCGGTATTGACAGCTCTTGCTCGAGTTCATGCAGATGCTCCTGCTTGTCGGTGAGCGATTCCGGGAGATGAAGATAAATAATATTCGACGTGCCTTCCATGGGGCGTACTGGTTAAAAATGATGATACGGCCATTGGGATCTACGTTCACGCGCTGAGAGAGTGAGGCGAGAACGAGCTCGCGGGCTGGGAGCCACGACCGGCCATAATAATTTAAGCGACCAAGAAATTCCTCCCCAGCTAGCTGCGATGCTTTCAAAAACTGGGCCTAGAAAGTGGATGAGTGATGCGAAGCCGCATGAGGGAGGAGTAGCATTACATCAACAGTTTGAGAATCAACAGGCTCGTTCCAGGCTGGATTGAGCCAGCCCACACGACAGGAAAGATCGGTGCGGTTCCGATACTTGGGTTGAATATCGTTAGGATATTGCGATACACCATTGTCAACACCATCGAGCGCTTCGATGAACTCCTAAGATTCGTTGAGCGTGATCACGCTACAGTAAATGAGAAGGAGAGGATACCTTGTACAACTTTAGCCAGACGCTGTTGACTTTAGGGTCGTCCAGAGTAAGCTGCAACTGACTGCCAATAATCTCCTGGCCGAAATGTCTGCAAGAGAATAGTCAGGAAGGCAATGATGTCAATGAAGATGAATCGTCTGACTTGTAGATAAGGCCTGCAGAGGACAGTTTCGTTGTGAATCCGTGGCCGAACACCTCAACAAAGCCTCGTTGGTGGTGATCAAAACGTTGCTTGCTCTCGTCGTAGATGGCGCCAACGTCAACGACAATGTCGCAAGTATCGAGGACTTTGGGATCTCGAGTGCGTTTGACGTCTGTTCTCCAGCGTTAACTAAGTCCTATGACACTGATTATCGTCAGGGACCTGCATCCCCATAAGTCTTTGTGAGTCGTAACATGTACACTGCGAGGGCTTCGTCGCAATGAAATGTGCCATTGTGAGTCCCAATGACCTTGAGAACAGAACGAACGCTTCGAGTCAGCATTGGCGACTTTGAGGCCGGATGAGACACACTTTTGACACTCTTGGTTTCTTAGCCGGGTGTGAGATATCAGTCGTCTCCATGTGGTCGGGTTGAAGCTTTTAGAGCTTAATTTTGTACCTTTTTCAACTTTGCGTCTGTGAATGTACATGCACAGGTCAGAAGTAAATGTGAGATTCCACGGCCAAGATCAATGTCCACAACGCTGCGATGATACCTACGAACAAGTGTCTAGTGGAAAGGTATTATACTTAAGGAAGAAGTATTGTTGTCCAACCAATTGGCAACCTATGCAAGCTATAGTAAAGAGATAAGAGCGCCAACGACAACCCCTGCAATGCCGACAGTCATGGCGCTCCGCTGCAGTGGGGCTACCCCAGATACATAGCCATCTGGCGGCCCATATACACCGCCCTGTCCAGACTGACCTGGACTTGGAGCACCCCCATTCCCGTTTCCTCCACCATTAACATCTGTAGGGGCAGTTGGCAGTGGGCCGGTAGATGTGGGTTGGGTGGAGGTCGCGTTTGAACTACTTGTTGCGTTGCCGCTTGCAGCGGGGGCATTTGAGGCGGCCGTCACGGTGATAGGTATGGCAGCAGTAACAGGTATGGTCTCGCGATTTGGGCCAAAGGAGACACCAACGGAAATTGAGGTGCTGACTGCTGGTGCAGAATTGGTTGATGAGGCGCTATTACTCTGTCACGTCGTGGGAAGCTATGGGCGAGAGTGGCTGGGTGGGCGGAATGAGCTCACCTGGGCGAGGGCGCTCATAAAGGTGAACGGCAGAAGAAGGACAGGATAGAGAATGAATGAACGCATTGTGATGGTTGCAGACAGAGACGAAGCGAAGACGAAGACACAAGCCGGTGGCGCTACGCCTCGCAAGTCTGCTTCTCGATTCTCGACATCCCGCGACATAGACGAGAACTGATGTCCACTGACCGCCGATGACCACTCATACGATGGTCTCCCCCATTCCCATTTCGCCCTATACCGTCATTCTAATTCTCCAATATATCTCTCCACCTTCACGGCTAGCCAATCCCATTCCTTCTAATCTACTCTCACATTCTCTCTTGCAACGACACGCCCTCCTCGAAATTTCTCCAGAAGACTCTTCTTCCTATCTCTGCTGGCCGTCTTCGTCTCGTGATTCCGCCGTACAACACCTCGAATCTCTTCCGATGCCTCTCGACGACCTCGCCCCCGACCTCCTCGTCGGTTACACTGTCGACCCAGAACATGCCTATGCCCACGTCCATGTCAGACCTAGCGGGGATGATGGCCTACGTCTCGTCTTTGAATGGGATGGCCAAGACAGCTGGAGATACCATGACTCAAACACGATGCCATTCCCTCCTGGGACACATCAGTCTCTGGGCGATGCCATCACTGCCGCCGCCACAGTATCGAACCCTGAATTGGGCGGGGAAAAACAGGCCAAAGGTGGAAATGAGGATGGTGACATCGACGGTGATTATGACTATTGGAATTCGTACGGCGCGGAAGGCGATGCGGCCATTCGAACTTTGCCATCGACAAGCAATGGCGAGACGGACGCATGTGAAGACACGTATTGGGCTCAATATGCATCAGTCCAAGGTATTTTTCTTTGGTGCCTCTGGGACCGAACCACCCATTCTAATCTCGCGCCGCTAAAGGTTCGGCCGACTCGACGGTCGCCTCGCCTGTACACAAGACGATGCGCAGGCTTCAATTAGTGCCTGCCGCCCATGAGATGATTCCCACTATTACTGCGAATACCCTTTCCCGTCCTCGTGATCCAAAAGCGCCTCCCTCTCCGAACACTCTCAGACATCGTTTGACTACCCTATCTCCACGATCTTTTGATACCAGCTCGTCTTCAGACACCTTCACCGAACAAGGCTTCAAAGAAGATATCCCCGAGACGACAGACGATGACACTGAATCACCGCCGTCGTTCCTTGACCACAAGACCGCTTGGGACAGGGGTACCATTCAAGGGAATCGGGAAGAGTGCATCGCATCGTCAACAATGATCATTGAAACAGCGAACTTATCCTCACGCCAGAATAACGGTAGTCGCGCCCTCCAGGACGCCGTGCGGGGTCTATTCTGGTTATGGAAAACGACGAGACAGGGATCGAACTCCCTTCCAGAAGGATCGTCTGCCGAGGAGCTCGATAGAGCTGATTTCCTGCAGTTAGTGGGCAGTGCTATCGCAGCACCAAAATAACACATCGATGTGATGCAATATGATCGCCGCCACCGGCACAGGAGCGCGTGTAGTTCTGTACACGATCGTTCGCGTGCAAATGTATCAGTATAGATGTACGTAACACTGTCAGCGTAGAGTGTGTGCGTTTAGAATCGTGATTCTCTAGAATACATCAACGTTCAAGACAGCTTGAGTGACTATATACGCCTGATAAGTATAGCAGTTGCTCCGATTACTCCGAGAAGGTGACCAACAGAGCTACAAACTCTGTTCACAGGCATTACGACACGGCAAAGAGTGAATGGGGTAGGGGTAGGAGGCAAAACTCTTTACAGCGATGACCGCTTTGATATCACGAATAGTCTCACCCCTTACCCGATGTGCCTCCACTCAGCGGGATCCCGCGATCAGTCAGTCCATGCTTTGATCGATCCAGTACGTGGTAGTTTTACTGTACTCTAGGCTAGGCTGCAACAATTTGCAACTTGTAGAGTGCAAAGCTGAGCAACTGCAGCCTGGCGCTCAGGCACGACGGGTCATTGTGCTGGCCTTTGCAAGCATCACGGCTCTACTGTGCACAGCTCACATGCCAGTGATGGAGGCCCAGGCCTCAGGGCTCCGCAATAGCTGCATACAAAGTTACCCCGGATCTGGATCTGTGTGACATGCTAACACCTATGGTGAGAATATCCTAGAGTCGGCAGACTTGATACGCCAACGTTGAGGCTTTGAACGACAACGACACTAAGATGTGGGGCGATGATGAATGGAGTATCGTGTGTTTGGGGAATTAGCGAAGGCTTTGCCGGCCTGGGACAAACCAACGCCCAGAGGATTGCACATACAGTACTGACATTAACTCAGAAGGCTACGTTGCTCGTCACTAACAACTCACCACGCGCGAACCAGCAAAATGAGTTGAGATTGTTGTCCTATCTACCCAAATGGCGGTAAGTAGCTAGTGCAACGAAACAATAAGGAGATTCTGCAGAAGCTTAAGAAGTAAGTTGCGATTCCCTTGTTCCGGATGTTCAACGCCGCCTGGGGTCGCCCAATTGCAACCCTTACTCCCGAACAGAAATTCTGGGCCTTTCAATACGGAAAAGTGGAAAATACCACCCAAAAAACTCCGATGTCCGAGCAGCTTGGATATGGGACCCGGGAGACCCTACCGCGGCTTAGTATTAGCGTTCCATTATGAGGGACGGCCGGTCACTGGTCTTGAATGAAATTTGGGAATATTACCTATGTAGATGGTACAGAGGGGCAGCTCGACGGTCAGGTGACCGTGTTTCTAATGACGACCGACGACCAAGAACGCAGGCCCCGAACAATGCCTGTTCAAAGGTGTATAACAAAAAATATTTGGAAGAGCCAGGTTATCATGAATATATGACTGCACCGCCCAACTGATTCTCAGACCGTCCTAAGGCTGCCCTGCTTCCTCAGACTTCACCAACTCACACACGAGGCAACTTGTACTCGCAGAGATCCCTGACAGGGCACCAAGACCCAAAATATCATACTAATATTTGGATTGAGAGAGTGCATCAAAAAAGTAGCCAAGTGTCTCAGTAGTGTGGTCAACATGTCAAACCGTACGGATCCAACAAACTGTTTCCCCAAGACGGGGGATTAACGCCGAGGCGTGACTACTTAATTCTCTTGAGCTGTTAAAAGTATGATAAGGAACAAGTAACGGCTCAACCGGTGCATAAGAGTGACGTACCTTCTCCGTGTTCCTGAAGACTCTATTATCTAGGGTGACTGTCTTCTCATCGATACGGTCGATGCGGCTGTTCTGGTTGTCAAGCTCCTGGCCCATAGCTGTTCCCAAGGCCTTGAGTCGCTTTGTCACATCAGTGATTTCATCAAGATTGTCATCCAGTTCATTTTCTATCTCGTCATCGGATGCAGTAGCCTCGAACTGGTAGCGCTTCCTCTGCTCGCGTTGTGCAGCCGTCCTAGTCTTAGAGCTTCTTCCGTCGGCCCCTGCCACAATTCCCTCCTCCCC
The DNA here is from genome assembly GCA_003315975.1 of Lactifluus echinatus. NCBI lineage: Eukaryota > Fungi > Basidiomycota > Agaricomycetes > Russulales > Russulaceae > Lactifluus > Lactifluus echinatus. The sequence continues at coordinate 20,530 of QFEA01003029.1, forward strand.
TTGGCCGTAAGTTGAAGCTTGACCCAAACGGTTATGAGTGTCGCGAATGTCCATCATGGCCTTTTCACGTTCATCCCGCTCTTCCTCGTAGCGTTGTTGTATCTTTGCTTCCTGCGCAGCACGTTTCGCATCCTTGTTAAAAGTGATGACAGGACGGAATATAGAACGGTTCAGCTGCTTCAGTTCATCCGTTCTATCATCTGCACGTTGGGAGTGGCTTTTAGACACATCGAGATGGCGCTCAGTGCTAGCAAGTTTCTCTGAATCCCATGGTGAGTATGAAATGAGATTCCACTGCAGCCATCGCCTGCGTACCAGATTGGCTTCCAAGCTTATTAATAGTACCTCGAGCAGTCTCTTCTGCCTCACGCGCCATGCGGAGGGCATTGCGCGTGGAGTTGACGCTTTCTTGCTTCATGAACCTCGTCTGTTGCTTGATCCCCTCGACATCCTCGTCATTCTCCTGTCCAGGCGTAGGTTCTTGCAATACAGGTCCATCGTAATTGAAACGGCCGGTGGATGCATTCTCAGGATTGTAGCCTGAGAACAATTCCTTTCTGTCATTGTTGAGATTGGCTTGGCCACGTGAATAGACGTCGATGGGGTTGTTTCGCTGAGAACGATCACGGTAGGTATCAGCAGACCTGCTGCTATCGCCTGCCGAGCGGGAATTCGGATCGTCAGGCTCGACGGGGGGTATAAGATTTCTTTCCTTGCGTTTGTTGAACCAAGACATGAGTAGGAACAAGAGTGATGGCACAGCCAGCACTGAAATTGATTATAAGTGGTACAAATATGGAAGTTATTTCCCATCTGATCTATCCCGTCGTCCGCTCTCGCTCTTTTTCAGTTTGCCAACCACAGTCACACCTTTCCCGCTCTTCACTATATTTTGAAGCGCAGCAGATTTTTGTGCCTTGATCGTACCAGCCCCTTTAGATTTCGCAAATTTGTTGACACCGCCGTCCAGAGCATGTCTGACCTTTCTTGCCCTCTTCACTTTGTTTCGTGCAGCTCGCTTTTCTCGAGGAGAAAGCTCACTCCGTGCGCGAATATCGGTAGAAGTCCGTTCATATATCTCCTCTGGGGCCAGCATACTCGCAACTGTATTACTGGTGGGCAGAGCAGACTCTAAGTTGGTCGAAGCAACGTTTGTAATAGCTGAAATTGTCGCAGTGGGCTGAAAGTAGAGTAAATGCGCAGCATCCTGATATGTGTTACGGATACTCACTGCCTTTGGAGTGAAGTGAGCATTAGATAGTGCATCCAGCTTAGATGAGATTGCCTCCCATGCCTTCGTAATTTCTTCGTGCTCTGCCTTCAATTTCCCGTCGCGATCTTCACTTGCCATAACACCCGTTTGGGTGGCCGTGTACTCATCCTCATAAATTTGAGCCAAGGATTGTTTTGATTTGGTATCTCGAAGTTCAAAGGACCGTGATGGCAGGAATGGCTTATCATCTACCGGTCGTTTGCGCACAACATCATCGAAACGGCCTTCAAGAATCCTCGCCTTGATTCTGCCTTCTAGACCAGTCACGGTTTCTTCTGTGATGACAGGTACCGCCTTCATGACGCGTTCAAACTCGAGATCTTCCTCAAGAAGAGAGTCATGAGGACGGATACGAGAGGATGCCTCCCCCATCAACGTCCAGTCCTTTTTGGCAATATTTTCGACCTCCAAGGTGGCGATTTCTCGTTGAAGGGAAGCAAGGCGCTTCTCATGCGTTGATAACCCTGGTAGCGTGATATATGCATATGAAGTGCGATATTTGAAACCGGACATACCATCGTTTGGCTCGTCCTCATCAGCGAGGAGGTCATTTTGTAGACGCTTGATAGTTTGATGACCATCGCTAAAAGTGGAGTTGCCTTGTTCGCTTTCGTCGGCGTCCATGTGACGCGCTTGCCTATCGCTGCTGGACTCTACATCTGAATTCTGGTTGGCCAGGAAACCCCGGGTGCTCCCCTGCTCGTCATCTTCGTCTTCGTCTTCGTCCTCGCTCTCGACTTCTTGGCCATCATCGTCATCATCGAAAACATCACTCAGAAGTCGCATAGTGGAAACAGGAAGACCCTTTCCTCTTGGCCTTATGGTCTTAACCTTCACTTGATCGTGAAAACGGACTTTGGAAGGACCCGAGGGTCTGGTACGACTTGCACACTTCTTGCCAGAATGGGGTGCATCAAAAAAGTCGAAGTAACACGGTTCTGACAGGATTTGGACTTGGATTCACCACAACGACGGAAAAGGTGATTGACATACCATGGTCGTCCTCACCCTGTAACTGCCCATCGATAGTGGCAAAGTAATCGTAATCGACATCTGAGGCGATGTCATCTGCGAGTGCTCCATTGGAAACAAAGCCAGCCTCTGCCTCTTCTGTTTCCGCGTTGAACTCTGCCAAGTCAAAGAAGCCATCATTTAATCTACGGTCAGGCTTGAAAGTTTCTTCTTCCTCATCTTCATCCTGCAGGTCAACGACATCTTCCTCCGTTGGCTCCTCTTCGCTGAATTCGCCCTTCCTCATCTGTTTCCGAGTCGCCGTCACTTTCCTCAGATGAAAGAACAGAATCATCTTCCATAGGTTTCTGTTCCATCTTGTCAGTCGTTGGGGCGATAGCATATTCTCGGTGTGCTTCAGTGCCGTCGAGAGCATACTCCAGCATCTTGCAAACGTGCTGGGCTCGCAGTTCGAGCTGTGCCCATATTTGATCTTTGTCTAGACCGTGTACGTATAGACATGTTAACGGCGTACGCTTGAACGCGTCGTTTAACGCAGGAGATGGTGATGGACTGCGCTTTCGTTTTCCGTTCGCGGAAGATTGTGAGCGCGTCACAGGTGCTTGTGTGGGGCTGAATGAAGTCAATAATCCTGAGATGTAAGGTTGGGCCTGGTTTTCAGAGTTCAAGGCTACATAATGGTGATCAGTGTGGTCCTACTATGAAGGGTGCATGCTTGACAAACCCAGGTTGAAAATGTGCTCGGTCGCCCGAAGAGCAGCATCTTGTAATTCTCTATTTCCAATAGCGAAGGTTTCGGGGTGTGTTTCCAAGAGCAGGGACAATTGGTGAAATGAGGTGGGCAAAGAATCGTTGATAGTCATGTTCAAGTCTGCGCGTGACGCGTGAGACGGCGCGGAGCCAGTTGACCGGCGCATCGACCGCACCGCACCGCTACGCTATTGTCCTTGACTTGGTCTCAATCTTCATCGTAGCATGGAGCGTAGCCAGCCCTTGTTCTAGCCGTCCGTGTCTTTGTACCGCGCTTCTCAGCGAGAGAACAACGCCAACAACGCCCGACCTTATTGTATCGCTTGTGACTGTGATGGAGATTGCATACTTCGCTGTGAGCGTGAGCATGGACCTCGCTGGCACTTAAATACGTCTGTGGACCCATCACCCCCCTTCAAGTCGTATCGACCACCCACTTTTCTTCTCTCTCTCTGTTTCAGCTGCCGGCAGCGTACCGCTCTTACGACCCGTCGTCCATATTAGCCCACTACAGTATCAAATTAATCCCATAGACGCCATCATGATATCCAGCCTATCCAGAGCCGCTATCCTCTATCTTGCTCCTGTCCTTTCCTTGACATCCTTGTTGCTCATATTGTTCGCATATACTGCACCCGCAGTCCTTCTTCACAGCAGAGTCGCGCTTCTGGTAGTGTCACCGTCGCTGGAATTAACCAACTCGTCGACCCCGCAAGGATTCGATGGCCCCACAGTTTTCTTGGGTGCCCTGGGTAATTCGCATAGCTTATCATTTACAAAGGTTTGAACCTAATTTCCCCTGCGACAGGGTCTTGCTCCCGGCCGAATAACAAGGGACCAGTGACGTGTATCGCTCCTACAGTGTCCCCGACATATGGTATGATAATATTTGGCTCCTTTGAACAAATCATTTAATGCCGCCGTAGACCTGTCTGCTCTGCCTCCCAATGCTCCGGATCTCCTCACCGCACCAGCGGCGACCACCCCTGTGTTTATTGCAATTGCGATCAGCTTTACTGTTGTCTTTTTCATCCTTTTCGCTCTTATCTCTTTCCGAGCCAACCTCGGACCCAAATTCTCTGAGAGGTTGAACCGCCCTCCGATTCATCGTGCCTCTGCCTGGGTTGGCGTACTCGGATTTGTGATAGGTATTGTTTTCTCCGTCTGCTTGGGGGATTCGACCT